>JXSR01S054336.1:0-12013 GCA_000969725.1 Ophiothrix spiculata | reverse complement strand
CATTTTGGTGGCGATCTCGTCAACGTCGGCACCAACACCAGCTGTTTGAGTTCCCATTTCAGTTGCCATCATTGGGCGTGTGTGGTATACGCATGAAAACGAGTTCCTTCGGTGATAAAATTAAAACTTGTGATCCAAAAACACGCTATATAAGATCCATGAAATACTAGTATAGTTCAAGTGATGTATAATAATCCATGTACGTAGCTGATAACAGTTGTCAGGATTTGTCACGGCCAGTCACATTCAGCCCATTGAAATTACATGGCTGGAGAGCCGCTATCGACACACGTCTGCTCTCGTCAAAATCACAGACGTTTCTACATGTACTTGCCAGCTTGCGCTATCGATTTGTTTCCTGCGCCACGACAGGAGTATCAGAATTCAGATACCCCTCCATATCCTTATTCTGATACGGGTATCATAATTCGGATACGCAATGTACGTGGGTATCCGAATTCGGATACTTATCCGAATTGTGAGTTCCGCCGAACTGATCTGTAGATCAGACAAGTTTGTATGGAATTGCACAGATGAAAATGACATTTCCACAGAAACATTTATCATAAATGCAAGAAAGATGTTCTACATGTACTTGCCAGCTTGCGCTATCGATTTGTTTCCTGCGCCACGACAGGAGTATCAGAATTCAGATAGCCCTCCATATCCTTATTCTGCTATGGGTATCATGATTTGGATACGAAATGTGCGTGGGTATCCGAATTCGGATACGTATCCGAATTGTGAGTTCCGCCGAACTGATATGTCAAGAAGAAAAATAGCTTTCAAATGAATCTAAGTAACACAATTTCAATACATGAGTGTCTAAACAATATGATACAAGTAATATAAATGGTTTCTTCTATTTGTTTTATTTATTTCTCCTGTTCTGGTAATATTTTCAAAATACAGCCCCCATTAGAGATTCAAATCGCTGGTTATGGAATAATATTGTAGGCCTGCAATGAAGTCTTGCCTGGTAATTTTTCAAAATAAGTCACAATTATTTAGCGATTCAATGACTGGTTCTAGATTTGAATGTGTGTAATGAAGTCTTACGTTTATGGCAAGCCAAAAGGGTCATTACGTATTGCCACAACGCTTTGTTTTTGAAAGCAACGCGTTGCTTAATAAAACCAACGCGTTGCTTAATAAAACCAACGCGTTGCTTATTTAACCAATAAGAATTACGTTTTATCAACGCGTAGCTTTGGAAAACAACGTGTTGCTTTTAATAAAACAACGCGTTGAATTTTGAGAAAGGAACGCGTTGGTTTTGAGAAAGCAACGCGTTGCTTTCCGTCATAATACAGTGACCTATTACATGCTTGCTTTCATGCATTTAGTGAATAGCTGATGCCACGTGCTGCCAATATAATCAACCAGGAAGTCAAGGGCAGGGCCGTATACATTTAATACATCAACTGAGGCATCATGAGTGTAAATATAAAACTAATCTTGATAATCGTGAAATGCAAGCAGTTGGCAGTGATATGGTCATATACAGCGATGTTTTGCCGTTAAATCAGTCCTTGTCATTTGGTTTCTGATACTCGAACATTATTATAACATACTTATTTTGAAGAACCTTTAGACCTGTTCAAATCTTTAAAAAATCCCTTTAAATATACCGTGGTCATCAACGACCAAAACCCTGAATAAGGTTAACTGTGATTGGTAGCTTAGTTCTAGGAAACTTAGAAGAAAAAAAACACGTTGTTTAGAAAGCAACGCGTTGTATTATCAAACGGATAAGCAACGCGTTGCTTAGACATGCAATATCTTGGATTCTATTGGTTGAATAAGCAACGCGTTGCTTTCAGAAAACAACGCGTTGTCACAACGAGTTATGACCCTTTTGGCTTGCCATATACGTTTCATTCAAAGAGGGTTTACAAGATGGTTTGAAAGTAAACAGAAAATGACAGTGACAATTAGTTTGTAAATTGAGTTCCTCTACACATGGTTGCATTTTGTATGGGGAGGTAAATTCATGTGGAATTGAATTTATCCCTGGAGATATGCCGAGATGATTGAAGGTCAGTCGGCTTGGGGCGTGTTGGGATTTGCGTAGGATGTAAGTTGAGGAGGGATTGCATTACAGCGAGATTACATATCAAATACCGTTTGATTTGTTTTTGTGCAGGGAAAAACAAAAGCAATATAAGAGGCTATTGCTGGCTGTAAGCATGGTGTGGTTTGCATGCTTGTATTTAGAGAAGAGTTGCATAACATACAGAGTTGACTTCTCTTTAGGATAAAACAAACATATCTTCTTAAATCGATTAAATTTCTTTTCATTATCGGTAAACAAAGTTGTTTATCAAAGTATTCACTTATATGCTGTGTTATACCATGTAGATGACAAAGCCTGGTTTTAATTTTGGGATAGTTCAGTCTATTTCCAACCTACCTTTTTATCTTGGATCTGGTAATGCATGGTAAAAATATTAGATGCATCTGCTTTAACTGTCTGTATGAAAAGGAACATTTTGTCTCATACAACAGATTCATTAATGTCTTAATTTAAAAGGCAATTTCCTACTTGATCTAATTAATACAAGAAGGCACTTGTATGTGATGAAATCAGAAATTAAAGGAACAGGCAGACTTTGTGATTGCTTGTTAGGCTTTTACATTATGCATTTGAATTATGAGCATGATTTCACACATGTGGGCTCTTCACTTATCCGAAGTGCATTTAAGTATGCTTCATTTGAGCATTTCCTAATATCTGATGTATGTCAGGAAAGTAGACTTTAACTTTGTCTTTGTCTTTTGTTTTAAATCACTTGAATACTTGAATGACAGATGCTGAAAGCTCAAACAAAAGATGACTTGTGCTTAAACAGCCTTTGAAGTTCATACATATTCAATTTTATATTCAAGATGTTTTGACATATACAGCAAATTTGATGCTAATTGTGATTTGTGCTTGCTTCATATCATTCAATATTCAACAAGTTAGTACCTTTCTTAATGTATTACTTTTCATATTAATTTTATACTCAGATGAGACATGGATGCATATTTTGAGCCAATTGAATTAGCTTTCCACTTTTCTAATGAGTTTTGAATGGGTTTTGAAAGAGAATCCTAACTACTTATACATTTTTGGACAAACATAATTAGTTTCGATACCATGAGGTAATCAAAGACACCTTACTTTGAAACAAAATTGATTATTTGTTAATAATTTGAGTTAACTGCACTTAAGCATGTACGTGTCAAGATTCGACATCAACTTAAAATTATGCAATTCAATAGTTTGACATCAACTTTAATTAATGCAATTGTAGACTTTGCTGAGATGTATATAAAGAAAGTCTGACTGAGAATGTTATTGATCATCTGATATAAGGTGTCATTATCACTTGAGGTGAATATATAGCTTGAAGGAGAGGGTGAAAAGGGAAAAAAGATGTTGAGAAAAGAAATTTTGTACGATTATTTTCATTTGAAGAATAACAATGGTGCAGAAGGTGCTTTAAAACAGTATCATTGTTCCCATTTGTTTACAACTATCACAATCTTAAAAAATCAAATACTTTGGCACCATATATGGAGTTTTTTAAAAACATTCTTGTAATATGCACTACGTAATTGAAAGTTTAATAACAGATAATGCTTTGGGGAGGTTGTTTTACATTTGGGAACAGATAAATGCTTTATATTTTTCCATGGAAGATGTAAGTGTTAATCTAATCTACTGCAAGGCAGTTATTGGTATAGGAGATTTGTTTTTGCACGGAACACACAATACAGCTGCTGGTGATTGTAGTAAATGATTTCCTGGGTCCATCCATTTGAAAGCAAGACAGAAAAAGGAGTTGGCAAAATCAATTAGATATACTAGTTAGGTAGATCCCTAGCATGAGTGTCACGTGCGGTATATATGCATTTTTCTTGATGAAACTGGTAGTTGAGAGCGTGTACTTTAAGAAACTGGATGATGCCAAAAATTCACGCTTGAGCAATTTTTGTTGTTTGCGTCAGAAGCCACACCCTCTTTTTCAAATACGCCTTATGTATGAAAAATCTGATTATTTGGTGTAAACATACCGTGTTTGATATCAAATTAAAGCTGAATGGAATATGTACTGCAAATACCTTATAATGTGCTTCAAATTCAAAATGGCCGCCAAAATTGCATATTTTCATAAATCAAACGAATAAAATATGTTAATATGTCCAATATCGTAAATTTTCACTAGAGTAAGCAAATTTGTATAAATAATATCATTATTGTTCTAAACATTGACCGTTCAATTACTTAAAAATAAACTGCCGCCCAAACAACGCAAGAAATGAGCACTACTATGCTTTGGTGCATAAATGGAATTTTATAAAACATCACTGAAGTCAATAAATATTCGAAATGATCAATGCATAATGATGTTAGATGATGCAACACAAAACATATTGTCCCATAATAGATTTTATCAGGTTTCAAATCCAAAAAAGTGTACATAATGAGGTTCAAAATGGCTAAAAAGGTATATTTCTACACACCAAAATGAATTTCAAAAACGCATTAGCGCAGCATTAACGATATTAAATACCCCAAGAAACCCATGTAAATAACTTTAAAGGAATCATGTGTCCCCAAATTATTTCCCACGAAATTTGAAAATCTAAAATAGCCACCAAAATTGGGTTCAAAATGACAGCAAAAGAATCCTTTTATACGAGGAAACTGGTTACAGTGGCATTAAATTTACATTAAAACAGAATTTAAAATGTTCTGTTTACAAAGTAATGAATGAATATTGCTTAAGGGGCTACAAAAGAGACATACTGACCAAGCTCCTGTAATTCACGTGTATTAATATGGCCGCCAAAATGATATTTCCTAAAGTATCCGTATAATGTAGGGGTATTTTGGCGGTCGTATTGGGTCTCTTTTTCGACGATATTTTTAATTTATAACTTGTGAAAGACATTATTTGGTTACAAATGTCTTTGTTGAAGTACAAGAACCATTTTCAATAATTATTTTTAATATCAAATGTTTTTAATGCTATTTTGATGATGCTGTATCCATCTTAAGCAAATATGCTGGACTTTCCATTTGATTTTTTGAAACAAGTTAACAACAATATTGTGAAGGGATGCTTATGTTGTAACCAATTAAGCCATTTTCATTATTTATTTTCTATATTCAATACATTTCATGCTGTTTTGAAGTTGCTGTAACATGTTTTTGTGCAAAGCGCACGGTGTTAGTGCTGACGTTTAAAATCGTACATATGGTTTTTTTTTAATTTTAAAGATATGAATGGTACATCTTGAGGAAAAATAATCTTAATGTTAAATAAAATGTTCCTTTGTATAGATATTTCAGAATATTTGGCTTCCTTAAGGCTACTTTGGTCGATTTCATTGAAGATATGCCATTTTGGCTGCCATTTTGAAGTTGAAGCAATCAAGTGACCTAATGTTTAGAGAGTCACATTATATACTTTATTAGGTTTAATTTGATACCAAACATGACATATTTACAACTCAAATGGGATCTGTCACACTTAAGACGGCATGTAAAAAAGGGGGCACGGCTTTGATGCTAATAACAAAAATTGCTCAAGCGTGTATTTTTGGCATCATTCAGGTTCTTAAAGTACACGCTCTAAACTATCAATTTCATCAAAAAAATTGCATATATACCCAACATGACACTTATGCTATAATTTGGCTGAAATCTACCTGACTATACAGACATATCGACAGGTAGCCCTTAGACATGAGTAGCGCTGATTGATTCTATTTTGAGCTGTGTTGGGATATTAAAGCTGGTTTCAGAGATGCCACCATTTTACAGTGCATGTTCTTACTTAGATTTTTTGACTTGAGCCGATTTATACTACCTTTTGAAAATTTTAGGGCAAAAAATTCAAAAAATTGTTTTATTAATATTTTGGTAACCAAGTGTGAATTTGAAAAGGAAAAAAAACATGATACAAATTTTTGCAAACTAGACTTAACATTGTTTTAACAATGTTTAGTCTAGTTTGCAAAAAAGCAGGAACACTGATCCCAACTGTTTTTTTGGATCAGTGTTCGTGCTTTTTGATCATCACTTTGCTGCGCCAAAGCGACATAAAAGAATAAAGGTTCGCTAGTCCCAATATAAAAATGGGCTTGTCAGTCTGAATTTTAAAAACAGCTCACTAATTCGAATTTTTAAAAACAGCTCGCCAGCCTGAAAAAATAACAGCTCGCTAGTCCCAATATCTAAATAGGCTTGCTAGTCCAAATTTTAAAATAAGCTCGCTAGTCCGTATTTTGAAACACTGTAACAGATATATGCACATTTTTTTTTCTATTCCAACTAGCAAGCTGTTTTTAAAATTCGGACTGACAAGCCTATTTAAAATTCGGACTAGCGAGCCTATTTTAAAATTTGGACTGGCGAGCCTAAATTCCAATTCGAACTAGTGAGCTGTCGAACTAGCAAGCCGTCTAACTAACGAGCTTTCGAACTAGCGAGTTGTCAGACTAGCGAGCTGTCCCCTTTTGTTCACATTCAATAAAGGATTTCCCACTTTTCTCAATATGTCTTCAGTGGTATTGATAGACTAAGAAATACTTCGATAAAGTGAAATGATATTATTAGTTTATTAGTTTTGCTTGTGGAAGCAGACATTACTTGGGCTATTCTACGGGACATTTATCTACATTTGGCTGATACCAATTATTCTATAATACTGATTGCAGTATTCTGGAGTATTTGCTTTTCAGCTGAAACTAAATATCATCAGATCCCAAATTATTGAAATGGGATCGATGTATCTATTGTTGTTGTGATCGGTTATAATAATAATCAAGTTAGTTCAATTGATGACGGAGGAGGGATCAACATGAGTATATCAACTGTGTTTACTATGCAGAGGGTTCTGAGTTCCAAAACTAAAAGGGTTTGAATATAAGTGGAAACCACCTCTTTCAGTCAGCAGTATCAAAAATGTTCACAAGAATCAACATATTGGCATTGCAGTGTTCTTATAAAGTTCCATTTTAAACAACATGCAATTCACTCCTTCTGGGCTTTGGGAAAAAAGTTTATTAGAGTTTGTCTTAATATTCCCAGAAATTGTTAGTCCATTTTAACGTCAGTTTCTTTCATATCATTGAACCCATAAGTTTGTTTTCCTTCTTGTCTAGAAGATGGATGAAATATTGATAATCCTGCAGATATGCAAGAGCTCAGTTTTCAATTAAACTTCAACATTTCAAGTGCAAAGTTTTTCAAGATTGATATTTGAAACTGTCCTCCAAGATATTGTTGTATAATCTTTATTTGAGTAGAACAAATCGTCTTTTGGCTACCCCGCGGAAGGAACATGGTGATAAATTGAAAGGAGCCTGCATGTATTTCTAGTAAAATTAACAATTAGGGATTGATTTGTGTAATCTGTAGGTACCTGTGTGAGTATTATAGCAAAGAAAATTCAAAGGAATTCTGCAATTAACATTCAATCCCTCATGACAAAATGCTTAAAGAAAATATCTAGACGAAAACTGTTGAATTCCAGGGAGTTAATGGGTAGTTTTTAGAGACCTAATTTCCCCTAACCACAGCAAGAAATATGACCACCCAATATGGTAAAAATCACCCACATGTTTCAAAAGACTAAAGTGAAAAATAAGGGAAGAAAAATCATCTTAAATGTGAAAAGACAAAAATTTTGCCTCCAAATTTGGTGAGGAAAAACAGTTCCCGAAATTAACTTCCTATCCCTTGGAAATCTAATGGTGCACACCTAAAGAATATTAAACACACATTGATACATGACACAAAAGCACCCCTTATCCTAGGGCATATCAATGACAAAGTATCCTTAGTTGGTATTTGAAATGGTGCATCCCTAAAGAATATTTTTTTTTGTCTTTTTGTCAGAACCCCCGAAAAAGAGCTGACCTTTTATTTTTCTTATTTTACATTTTTAGGGGGGAGGGGTTGGCGCAGCGTTTCTGACCTCGCATTTCACCGCTGTAGCCCGGGTTCTATTGCTGGTCGGACCTAGGTTGTACGCGAATTTGGTTGTCGATCCATACTCGTCCTCGCAGGTTTTCTCCGAGCACCTCGGTTTCCTCCTGCATCTAAAATTGAATGTTCTTTCCATTATTCTGTCTTTCACACCACTGAGACGCCCCTTGAATTTAAAGCATTTGCACTATTGGGATTAGCCTGGCTTTCAGCCGAATGTTATAAATAAATAGCTACACACACACACAGACAGAATAATAAAAGATATCAATAAAATTTTGTTATAAATGTAACATGTTGTAGTAAACACACGTTGATACCACAATGCAAGAACACCCCTTATCCCAGGGCATATCAATGACAAAGTATCCTCAGTTTGTATTTGAAATGGTGCATCCCTAAAGAATATTATACTCACATTGATACCACGATGCAAGAACACCCCTTATCCCAGGGCATATCAATGACAAAGGTTCATCAGCTAGTATTTGAAATGTACATTTTTAATTCTATTTGGCATAGCTACAAGTAGCAATTCTACAAGTAAAGTAGACACTTTAAGAATTCTGTAGGTATAACTTTACAGAATTAGCAAGTCATTGATGGCTCTCTTGTCTGGTTTCTTTTCCGCTGCCACTTTAAAACTTATTATGATTGAATTTGTATTGAAATACAAGAAGTATTCCCTCTGAGCTGGCAAAGTTTGTTCCAGTTTTTCCAAATTTCTTAGACAAAATTATTACTTTAATTAGTAAAATATTTTGACTTATCAATTAATCACTATAGCCATATAATCAAAGCCAATATTCAACTAAAATATCAAATTGCCAATGACAGATACTGTTCAGCTGCTTTCAGAGTGTTTGTTGTGCTAGTTGCAGAACAGAATGTCATATGATTTTAAACTGCACAATCTTACCCTTGTGCTTTGAGGAATTTGTGACAGACAATGACACATCGTATTCTGTTCATTTTTTCAATTCAACTTTTTTGCTATAAACAAGTGCTGTGGCATTGCTACAGCTATATGCTACAAAGCACATCTTCTCTGAAACAACCATTTATCCCTTAATCTACAATGTTGTACATTGTCACCATTATTGTAACTCCTCAAACTTTGATTATCAATAACTTAAACAGATTTTCTTAAGTATTGTCAATTAGTTATACACTATCCATACAGAGACCCCCATTCCAAAGTGTTACAATTGCAGATTGGTTGGTGACGTCATTTTGGCTGCTGACATTAACTAATTCAATTTATCGAAGTAACAGATGAGTTAATAAATGTCCACCAAAGAGGTGTAAAGTTTTTCTGTGTTGTCTTGAAACTTTAAGTCAGGTTTGGTAGGTACATGGATCAATTTGAATATGGTTATCAGAGTTTTTCTACGGATATGAATTTTCTAACATGGAATTTCAGCAGTGGATTGTGATTCACTTTCTCAAAATCCATAGCTATTCCATTTAGTGATTCTGTAAGACTTTTCAAATATATTCCTAACAATATTTACATAGTGTTTACAGCATTATAAAGTGGATAGATTGGTGACCTAGTTTCCGTCATTTATCCATCTTAATCTTCTTCCCACTTCTGACACTATTATGTACTTAGATGAAAAAGCTGCAAACATTGTATGCACAGTCACATTGGAAACTCAGTGTTGTTTGTTTGCCAACTTTGCAAGTAAGACTGATTTAAATGAATAGTGTACCAAACATTGGTAAGCAGTGTAGACTGAAATTAAAGATAGTAAGCATACCGATCATAAGGGTGTTGAACATGACATGGTCTTGGTGGATGTGTATTTATCTTCGATTTACATGATATTATGCATATTTATTGGCCTATACCACAGTACTGCTATACCATTGCAATGATCGCCATGAAGGTATCACTGCACTTTGTTAACAATGAATTGGTGAAGCCATGGGTGCGGAGGAAGCTCACATGCCCCAAGTTTGATAACAAAACCTGAGAAGCAGCCTCTGTGTTTGCCTATATGACCAAAACCAACCGTAAATGCAGGCTCATGCCATTTTCAGTTTTTCAAATATTTGCAAAGACAATGCTATAAGGATTAAAACGACCATCGTGGCTACACGGAATGATTTTGTACTCATTAGATACCCGAGCTAATAAGGGTCTGTAATTTACTTGCGACTTGTTCCAAAACACTCCTTTTGCCCCTCAGCAGATTACTTACAACTCTTGACTCTCATTACCCAACTAATTAGCAGTTGTCACTGTCAGGCTGCACAATTGTCTTTGATCTAATGAGCAAATATGAGCATCAACAATGTCAGTATCATACCAAGGATGCTTAGAGTACAGTATACTTTCATCTTTCATGATGGACTTTGTCACAACAGATGATGCTGCACCTTTTAGTCCAAACACTGATCTAATGATGTAACATCAATAAGGAAATTGTCCCTAAATTGACAACAAGTAAAAGCTCAACTAGCCACTCTACACCTGTCTTAGTGCAATCAAATGTGTTGATGTCCTCTTTTCAGCAGATATGATTTCCTTTTTTCTCCGCTATGCAAGAACCATTTTCCTCCAGGGTTTTTTGTTACCTTGCTTGCCCTTTGGCCTGACTGTCTTTTTTAGCACCATCGTGCAATGCAATGCTATGTATTTCAACATTTGAATCTGTAATTCTTGCAACACAGTGCAAAGTTTCCTATTTATAGATTTATAAATGCAGTTCTGTTGATGCCCACTTGAACATTCAAAACTTAGCACTTTTTTGTTGTTGTTCTAGATAAACGTGACAAGCAGCTGCTGCTTTCCATTGTAAAAAATGGAGATTTATACTTTACTGAAATGCGTTTTGTTTTCTTTCTTGTTTGTGCGATTTATTCAAGGAGGCACTAGAGGGTACTTTTGTGATCCCTCTTTGCTCCTTGAGAACCAAGTTGACTATTCAATATGTTGTGCAACTGATATAACTCATGTTAGATTATATTCATCAGGTAGTAGGTTGCACAGAATATTCATGAGTTATGTTGTTTAGATGCAAAATGCTCAAATCTTGTAAGAATTAGCTCTGGTTTTATGCCATGTCTGATTCCATTATGCTAACCTGGCTCTGCTAGACCTAATTTTTGTTGTGAATTCTCCTGATAAAACTATTTTGGTAAAGTAATTTGAATTTAGCTTTTGTTGTTTAAATTCTGAGAATATAAGTATATATTACCAAGTACGGTATTTAAAATAATTAGACATGAAAAAACATGGTTTAGAAATAAGGATCCAATTAGTTAACCATGTCTTATGAAACATTGGTCAATATCAAGGTCTTAAAATGTGTCCATAGTAGACTGGAAATTTAATAGAATAGTCTCTTAGTACTTTTACAGCATTGATTTTCTGATGAAGAGCTATCTACAGTAGATGTTCTGTTTGTTATTCTTTTAAGTCAGTAGAAGTTAAAGTTAGATATGCGAAATATAATATAATGTTGATTTTTCTCTTTAGCATCATGAAAAAATAATGATTTTTAAAATCAGTGTTAACAGCATGACATTATCTAAAGCAAGTAGGATGCAATACAAAAGTTGTGATAATTGCCAAATATTTCATTGTCATCGATTCCTGATAATATCCTCTTGTTTTGTTCCACAGGAACATACATTGTCGCTTCAAAACTACCCTTTCTTATTCTTAATTATAAATGAAATTACAGATTGTCTCATCAGAACAACTCGATATTATACTGTTATATAAAAGAAGTATATCATAAAACTAATTATGATATGCCCTTTTCCTCTGAGGGGATGTGAGGCACACTGGTTCCTAGATGAGAACTGTCTAATACACACCTGCTATCAACTGATGACTTAATACCAGGCTTGTTTCAGCGAGGAAGGGGCATTTCTAAGCGTATTATTTTACACATTTAGCTGTATCAGTATTTTCTATGGACATAAATTTTCCTCACAAAAGTACCCAAGTGTAAACTGGACGTATAGTTTGTCCATTTTTTTTTGGATAATTTGACAAGAAGTATTGGTCAA
>JXSR01S054335.1:65874-89560 GCA_000969725.1 Ophiothrix spiculata | reverse complement strand
GTAAGTTTAGGCGTCATTTCGTGCAGATGCGTTTTCAAAATTTGCAGTTTAAACAGTTAAAGAATTACTATTACGTGTGGAAGTTACCAATGAAAATTCGAATATGCTTATGCTATTCTTCAACTTTCGCGCCACAACGTGATTGACAGGTTCAATAAAAACAACTCATTCTGGAATGCATGGAATGCAGGTATCCCTAATTTGCATATTAGATATACTGAAAGAGTGTTCAATTATTATTCATTAAAATTTTATCAGATTTGGTTTAATAAAAAGTCTGATTATGATCATTTAAAAACAAATGCACATTGAAATATCACAAAACGTGTATGCTTATTATTTTGAT
Source organism: Ophiothrix spiculata (assembly GCA_000969725.1). Classification (NCBI taxonomy): domain Eukaryota; kingdom Metazoa; phylum Echinodermata; class Ophiuroidea; order Amphilepidida; family Ophiotrichidae; genus Ophiothrix; species Ophiothrix spiculata. The sequence continues at coordinate 89,214 of JXSR01S054335.1, read as the reverse complement.
GATTTTTGAACAAATGCGTTTCTGACATAGGTATCTACCTTTATTAATAACTCACAAACTAATAAAGCTGTGATATTAAAATTTTACGAGTATTGAGAACAGAGATGTAATGTAATTTGTGCAAAGTTTCGTTTCTCTAACTACTATAGTTTTAGCACACGGTCATTTTTCTACATGTAACCATTTTTTGGGACACCTGGTACATGCTTGTAACGCAGTAATTTAGTAATATTTTGTCACCCCTTAAATTCACTTTGAAGTGATATACCTAGTCTTCTTAGTAAGACCCCGGCTAAGAGTTTTCTACACTTTCGTATTAGAAGGTGATATCTAAAATTTCAATCATATTTTCCCTATGACCCAAGCTGAAATAAATACCACCTACGTCGACTGGATAGAACCATAAAACCGATAAACTGGTAATTTGACACCATTATATTTGAGAACACAAACACTGTCCATAGTGTAAACACACTGTAGCTCTAAATAAAAGCTGAAAGGTTTTTAACAGGCTTCAAATTTCATATGGTGGTATCTGGAAGATTGCATTGAAAAATCAGGTGACATTGTTTTTAACTGTTTAGTTTTGTGATAATAAGTAAAGCATCCTCTCATAGTTTGTGTGACAAAATTACGACGTAATAGTTTGACGGCACGCACTAACATGGGTGTCGTGATGGCTATTATTTACAAATTATCTTTAATGTGTTAAATGACCAAAATACAACATAATGATACAATCAATTGTTAGGAATATTTCACTATTTGAGACTAAATTAGACGGAAGGAACAATCTACTAAACAAGTGTTGCTAAAAGCCCAACAGATGTGGTTTATGTTGCAATTAATTAGGGCAGGTTCAATAAAGATGCGCTGTAGTTTTCATGTGTAACAAATATATGATTATTTGACCAATCTTCTTGCATGCTCAAGAAATGAGATTAGATCTTGTTTATATACAACACCATATTTGAAAAAAAGAAGGTCGATATAAAACTTCTGATATCATTTATAATTATAGTAGAACTATCTGGCGCCTGGTTAGCTACGTAATTATAAAACTGAAGCAATGTCAAACTTTTCAAAAACACATTTGTAGACTACACAAAAAATATATTTTTTATCACATTGTACTGTCTCACAAACGTTTTAAATCATTTAAGTTGATTTCGTGGACTACAAAATGCCATTTTAGATTCTGACTATCCAAGAACTTTATAGGCAAAGATTGTACATTTGTGTATAGGTGGTAGCAATATTATAAGCTGATTCCACGGAAAATGAAACTTTTCTAACTTTGTTACTTTGTACATGAGAAGTATTACCCAAACCGAAATTGTTAGGTTTTTCTATCCATGCATGAATGAGCACATGTTTTATTTCAAAAATGTCACAAACGTTACAAAAACGTTAGACTAAAATATTACAAACGTTACCAAACATAACAATGCATTTTTATAAATTATTTGTAAATATGTTACACTTACAGTATGTCAGAGAATGTTTACTTTGAAGTTACTTTGAAGAGCAAACGTTACCAAACGTTTATTCAGAATTTTGGCAATACATTTAATATTTAAAACATGTCTTGATCCCATCACAGAACACTATTATCAACGACAAACTCGTAGATAGAATGTCTATGCTTGATTCAGAAGCCATTTAAAAGTGAAATTTGTCACTTTTTTGATCACAAACGTTACCCCGGAATTGCTCTGTAGCGAACATATTTGTATTGTCTTTAAAAGATATTGCAGATATTATTGCACCCTGGCTTGTACATTGATATAGGACATAGTATATAAATCATGACGTATATCTCAATATACTCTATAACCAAATGATAACAAATATTTGGTTTTTAATAAATGATGAGCCAGTGTCCTAAATTATGATCAAAGTATGGAAATATTTTAGCATGTGTTTACTTCAAGAACTTGCCATTCTTGCAGCAACAATACTGTAGCCATTTGATATTGAAGACAGTTTAGAATGGATTTTAGAGCAGATGCTATTTATCTATCTATCTATCTATCAATCAATTTTTTTTCAATCAATTCTCTCAAACAACTGTTAAATGATAATATCCTTAAAATTAGATACATCTATCAAATATCTGTAAATATTATAGATTCCTTCTGTCTACTTTAGAAAAAGTTGGGGAAAAACCCATGATTTTCAGTAAGCAGGGCGTATGAAATCCAATTCTACTGACGTTCTAAATACCAAGACAGTCAGAAGGTTTGGTAATTATGAGTCAAATCAGAAACAGAGATTACTATCGTACATTGACTAACATACCATTACCGATGTGCACATGTCATCATTTCGATATGAAAAAATATTGATCATTAGGATTTTATTACTCTTTGGTTTTATTGTCTTGTGAGATATTTACCTATGCATATGTTAAACATTCATGATTTAAATAGGTATGGCACCAAATTTGACTTTAATAGGTATGGCACCCAATTAAATGTGTTTCTCGCTTTATTTTGACATTATTTTAGGCCTACTATTGTATAATTTTTCGAATTTTGACAAATCGACTACCGCACGCGTTACGCTCGAGTTACACGATACAGTACGCATGCAAACTTAATAAATACAAATACTGTAGGTAGGAAAACTATGACAGTAATATTAGATAACACCTTCAAGTTTTCATTTTTATTTTAATAGTTATTATCATTCTTAGGTTTTAATTTCTTTCTTAAAGCACTAGACAATATAGGAAAAATCAAAAGCAAGTCAAAACGTGAAACAATATCTTTCTGATCATCATATTTAATTGTACAGAAATTTGAATAAAGGTCGGTCATGTCAGGTGGTTTTATATAAAGTTATAATAGTCACTGAGAATGGTTTTACATCCTTTTGGCTATTCATTGTTAGACAATGACAGAGCGTTTAGCGTTAAACGCAGTTAAGTCGGTGTTGGGTGCGTGTGAATACTTCCCTCCCCTGCGCGTCGGGAAGTAGTCACTCGCATCCAACACCTCGGTATTAGGTTTTTTTACGAGAATATCTTGTTTAATATTTTTCGACTGATGTTATCATGGAAATTGATTGAAATCATAAATGTGATGACTCACCCCGAAAAGGGGGACTTTGCGGCAGAAATTTTTTCGAGAAACTGATGAAAATAGGCAACGAAAAAATAAAGAAAATAATAAGAATTTCCAGCAGATTTTCTGTTGTAAAAATTGATCGGCTTGATCAATTTTAACAAGTAAGGTGTCATTTTAAGAAAAATGCTGCAACAGATAAATGATAAAATCAAAATTGATATCATCTGCAAAGTCTCCCTTTCGGGATGAGCCATTTCAAGATTTGCCGACATTTATGTGAACGGTGAATCTAATACATTTGCTGATCGATAAGTATTTAAAATTCCATTCACTTACCACGAGTCAGCGTGGCTCAATCGGTCAGTGCGCTGTACAAGTTATCAAGGGATCTGTTTGAACATGATTGAATCCCGCTCAGGGCATAATAATGAAAGATTTTTGAATGCAGATATTTTATAGACTGTATGACATTTTACGGGAACCTGTAACAATTATAGTGAACTCTTGGCAATAAAATTACCAGGTATTTCCCCGTAATATTTACTGGAAATATTTTTCAGTGAGATATTTAGTTATTATTTAACATACAGTACCTCGTTGCAAACCAATAGACCACTTTTGTTGTACATATCTAACAGTTTATCTAAGTTTGAGAAGCATTTGTGAACTAAGATGATTGCAACAGTGCACTTGTAGTAAGTATTAAGACAACGATACATTGAATACATTGGCAAAGAAAACAGTTGTCTGACTTTACATCTCGGTGTACTATATTAATATTGTCATTGACTCAATGAATTTTACACTTAACGCAATACACGCCTCGCCAAGTGATAATCTCGAGCATTAATATTGTTGCTTAATGTGCAGACGGCGTGAACTTAAAGTACTACTTGTCTGATGTTACCAGTCTATCAATCATTTGTCACACTGATTTAATTCATACATTGGACATTTAAGCTATATACTTTGTATTTAAGTCATTATGCAGTTAATAATTTACCTGATAAAGTTGGCTCATTCCTTTCATACAAAGTTTACGTGAATGCAGCAAATTTTTATGCTAAATGGTGTCGAAATAAAGTAATGAACAGTATTGTTTTGGTTTTCATACATGACTACCACTTAAAGAGACTCAAATTTAAAGTTGCATAAATCGTTTAAGGTATAATATACATGTCGCATAAATTGAGGTTCAGGATATTGCGCACTAATATTTTTTTCGAAGCCTAAAATGGTGTATTGTTAAATTCTAATTTCATATCGAGATACTTTTCGTCTGTATTTATCGTAGTCAGTTAATAATGTTTAAATCTTGTACAATGTTGTTTATTCTTGCTAGCAATGAAAAGCTTTGAGAGCACAATAATACGATATCGTTGATAATTTCATGGTAGCCATATGTAATTGATATGTGTATGATTATACTGTCTGCACATTCTGCCAAATCTCCTGGTTTATTTATTTTGACTGATTACACAATATGAAACATTAATATCATTCCAAATGTCTCGGATATTAATTCTGTTTCATTTGTTCGATATGTGTGCTATGAAGGTATCATTAATTACTGCAGACGATAAGATGAATTTAATCCGCTATCTCGAGAAACTTGCACATTGACATTGAGCCGCCCGTTTCGGTGAATTGATATCAAAGTCTGCTAATTGAACATGACAACCGCATTTGGAATTGGGTGGTGTACTCATCGCATATATTTTTTACCTTTAATACTGTTGCTCAAGTTTGCATTACAAGAAAAAGTTTGTAATCGGTGCTTATTTTTTCATCGCACAAAAAGATAAATGTTTATAATTGATTAGGATTTTTTGAAGTGTTTTTGTCTGAGCGGTTACGGCATTTTATAATCAGCTTTAGCTTAAACCTCATTATACATATCATAATTGAAAAATGAACGCTTTAATAATCATTACGACATCATATAATAATAGTTATATCAAAATTATCTCAGCAACATTTTTCCAAAAATAGGAAATGACTACTTTAGGTTCCAAATGCTGGTATAAACATAATAATCATAACATTTGCCATACAAACTAAAAAATACTTAACGATTCTGGCACATTTGTACTTAATAAATGAGCAGATTTTACTATTACAGATATAAATTATTACTTTGGACTGATATTTTTGAATACATGAATATTGACCACACTTATCAGTACAGATATGAAATAGTATTTTTTACCAACAATACTGGGATATTGACTTGAATTTAACAAATATTAGTTATATCCGTTTGTTCATACAATACGAGAAAATATTAATGGTTTGGGTTCGTATCACACGAGGCTGAAAGTAGAGTGTGATACGAACCCAAACTATTAATATGTTTCTCATTCATGAGAACAAACAGGGGATAACGAATTCATCACTCAGTACACGCGTGCGTTTATGGCAAAATATTGAAAATGCCATGAAAAATGCTTTGAAAATGGTTAATTTTATATTTTTTTATAACATTGCAATCAATTTTAGATTTGCAGTTTCCCTGGCTTGATTGATAACTATGCGCGTCGTTTCTATCGGCATCGCATAGTACAACGCGTGTAAGTCAGTCGCGCATGCATTACAACAGCGTGCGCTTTGTAATACAACTATATGGTCCAAAAGCAATACAAGTTGGACTGGTAAAAGAGCTGTATGATACGACTTTTTCGTATCACATGGAAGATTTCGTTTCCCATAGAACTTTGAAATTTTATGCAATACAGAAATATCCTTTCTAGCAATTAACCGATGAAATTGTTGTGTTTTTTCTACTAAGTGATGATTGCCTATATGAAGGAAATTTTATCAAGTCTGATGATAGAATTCAAAGAAACCAGAACTTGACAATGCTGGACAATATTTGGGTATCTATTTAGTAGTGTGTACCAGTATCAGGGACCTAAAGTATACTTTTCTGAAACACACTTTGTAGGTTTTACCTGCACACCCAATAAAACATGTTTGAAGATCAAGTTGTTTATTTAGAAAAGAATACATAATGTATATACAGCTGTTTGATAACACACTCGTTGATTTTCTAAATAGTGCTATACCGGTGTACTTAATGTTACCAAAAGAGTTAATTTACAACATTGAAAGAAGATGCTATTTAAAATTTTGCAATTTCCCCAGCAGATAATATAACTGTGTCATTGATGACCAAGGTTGAAATCAATATAACCTACGTCGTAGAACCATAAAACCGATAAACTGGTTATTTGAAACCGACATCTTTGAGTAAGGCATCAAACACCAAATACATATTCTACCTGATACCAGTTTGGAATGTTATCATTGTTTATTTTAACCACACTACAGGTAAATGAAAACTAAAAGGTTTCTAACAGGAGACAATTTCACATGGTGGTATCGGAATGGTTATATTGAAAAATTAAAGCGACTTATTTTAAGTAAGGACATTTTGCTTAACGTGATAAAAGGTATAGCAGTGATAAACATGATTAAAAGTAAAACATATTTATGGGTTGTATGACAAAATGACGATTATAAGAAGATGAATTTCCGGGGGATGGGTAGCACTAATAAGAGTTACGTGATGGCTATTATTTACAAAGTATATTTAACTTGTTAAATGACCAATAATTCAAAATAATGATAAAATCAATTGTTAGGACTACTTCACTATTTGCGACTAAATGCGAAGGAGGAAACAATCCCAGTCCGAAACATAAATTGCTAAATCCTGTACATATTTGGTTTATGCTGTAATTAATTAGGGCAGGGTTCAGCAAAGATGCTGTACTTTTGTTGTGAAACAAATATATGATTATCTGACCAATGACGGTCCATACACCATAAGTCAGATTAGATCTGAGATGCAACGACATATTTGTAATAAGAAGGTCGATTTAAACCTGCTGGAATTTTTAATTAAAGTGGAACTGTCTGGCGCCTGGTTAGCATGGTTAGGTACGTCATGATAACACTGCGTGGGTAATGTCAAAACTTCTAGAAAATCCATTGGTAGACGAGATAAAAAGTAAACTATTTTCGGTTATCATATTGTACTTCTTATTTAAAATAACAAAATCTATATTAAGATTTAATGGTGATTTTTGTCATGTATCATTTCAAAATACAAAATAACAATAGAGCAAGACTACTCGCAGAGAACACATTATTAATGACGCACGTGATTTAAAATCAATGCGTATTTTCAAATCAGTGCCTTAATGCCCTATATACCATTTCAAATATCATTTTTTTCTTCTTATTTTTGTTTTATATGAAAAGTTACATTTTGAGAATGTTTCATGAACAAATAAAAATCTAATTCGATGAATAGAAACAAGCAGTTTCTTTGAACTTTTCGCAACGTTTCGTATAAGCTTCGGCAGCGGCATTTTACGATCAGCTTTATCACGTGATAAATAATTTCATTTTACGTACGGCAATTTACAATCAGATTCAGATTTCAGATGATTCAAATTCAGATTCAGATTCTTTATTTCATTACTTCATTATCTTGTAAAATAAAAATAGTAATGATATGAAACAATTTCGAAATCAACTTAAGCAAAATATTATTCAAAATTACAAGTACGTTTTTGAGCACGTCCCTCTTGTAGTCTTGTATGAGAAGTTGTGCTGTCAGGTATTTCGTTATTTATTTTAGTCTATAACATTTCGTTGCATTTTAGGGATGGACATTTATCGGGCCTTATTGGCCTTTCGGTCCTTTCTTCCATAATTCTGTTCTGTTTTTTTAATGTGATTTTGATGTATTTTTATGGAAAATAAAGAATATGAATCTGTGTTCGGTGCTTGATTCCTTACTCAAAGATGTCGGTATCAAATTACCCTTTCATCGGTTTTATGGTTTTATCTAGTCAACGTAGGTGGTATTGGTTTCAGCCTGGGTCATTACATCAATGACACGGTTATATACGATATGAAGGAGGAAAATATATCATAAACATAATTTTGAATATCATCTTCTTACGGGGCTGTAAATCGATGTTTTGTCAAGATGGGTGTCACCTCGGTACATTACTCAAAAGTAGTATGGCAAAATTACTAACATGTATATATTCCGTTATTTCTAAATGAACAACATATTCCTCAACATGTTTAAGAAGAATTTTATATTGGTTTCTTTTTCATACGTTTTTATACGAAAACAATATCATTCAACGATGTAGTAATGTGAAAACGTTAAATTGTAAAAACCAGTTTAACACATAACTGTTTTTTTATATTGTAAACGCACCACATCTGTAAATAAAAGCTAAAAGATTTCTAAAAGGAGACAAAATTTCGCATGGTGCTATTGGATTGGTTACATTTAGGGACTTTCTTAATAAGGACATTTAGACTTAACATGATAAAAGGCAGTGATAAACATAAAGTTAAAGCATTCTTTCATAGGTTGTATATGAATGACGAATACGTAGAGAGGTTGCACTAAAAAGGGTAACGTGATGGCTATTATTGGTAAATTATCTTTAATTTGTTAAATGGCTAATGATATAAAATAATGATGAAATCAGTTGTTTCTTTAATTTATGGTTAGGACATTTTCACTATTTGCGACTAGCTGGAAGGATGAAACAACAATCTGTTAAACACAAATTGCTAAAGCCAGTACATGTGTATGCTGTAATTAATATAAATAATTGCATTTAAAATATCAAAAATATTTTTGCTTCACATAATTTTTTAGCATTAAATGAAAAGTTACATTTGAGAATCCTTCATAAACATTAAACATCTTGCGCTACGAGAAAATATTGTTCGGTTAATAGGAACAAGTATTTTCTTCGACGTTTTTGCAAAATTTCGTCTGAGACACTTTACAATCAGCTTTATTACTTGATAAATGATTTAATTTTGTATACCATAATTAACAACTTAAAATGTTTTCATTTATATCACATCTGTTAATATCTGTTAACGTATATGAAAAAATATAAAACACTGCTTAACATGTTGAAGAATAATCATGTTGTTCATTTGAAACAAAAAAACCGAAATATATAAATGGTTGTTATTTTTTCATAACACTACTTTTGAGAACCCCATCAAGGTGACACCCATCTTGCAAAAACAATTACAGCCCGTAAGATGATAATATTTAAAATTATTCCATTTTCTTCCTTCATATCATATGTAACCGTGTCATTGATGTAATGACCCATGATGAAATCAATACCACCTACATCAACTGGATAGAACCATAAAACCGATAAACTGGTAATTTGACACCAACATCTTTAAGTAACGCATCAAGCACCGAACACACACAACAGTTTGACTTTGACTGTAAACACACTACAGCTGTAGATGAAAGCTAAAAGGTTGAATCAGGAGACAAATTTCACATGGTGGTATCGAAATAGTTGCATTGGAAAATTAGATGACATACTTAGTAAGGACATTTTTGACTTTTGTAAAGTATTAGTAGACATAAAGGCAAAGCATTCTTTCATAGGTTGTATATAAATGGCGACTAAGTAGATGGATTGCACTAAAACACTTAAAAGAGTGACGTGATGGCTATTATTTACAGATTGCCTTTAATTTGTTAAATGGCCAATAATACCAAATAATGATAAAATCAATTGTTAGGACTGCTTCACTATTTGCGACTAAATGGGAAGGAGGAATATTATTGCTAAAGCCAGTACATATTTGGTTTATGCTGTAATTAATTAGGGCAGGGTTCAGTAAAGATGCGTTGTACTTTTGTTGTGAAACAAATATGATCATATGACCGATGGTGGTATATACATAAGAAGTGATATAAGCTCATCCCGAAAAGGGGGACTTTGCAGATGGTATCAATTTTGATTTTATCATTTTATCTGTTACAGCATTTCCTAAGCTTTAAAATGACAACTTAATGTTAACATTGATCCAGGTGATCAAATTTTACAACAGTAAATCTACTGGAAATTCTTATTATTTTCTTAAATTTTTGTTGCCTATTTTAAAAAGTTTCTTGAGAAGTGTTCTGTTGCAAAGTCTCCCTTTTTGGGTCGAGGCATCATATATTTATAATTAAAAGAACGTTTAAGAAGAATACTGTCTAAAGTTATAATTTCGATGAGAAAGATATGTCGATGAGAATGTTTCGTTTTATTCCTGAGAAGTATATTGAGTTATTTAATACTGTGTGTTTATGCTTAAATCAAAATCTAGCAATCTGTTTTGCAATAACCAGTCGTAGATGATTTTAAATCGGAGAAAGGGGACTCTGTTGTTCTTTTAATTTAATTAAATTGTTTAACCTCTTGTCAACATTTGATCTTCTTGTAACAGACATTTTAGAGGCATAATCAGCTGATAATGAGATCCAAAGCTTTTTACGTCATGCATATCTGACTTTCTGTCTGATTATGTTTCTTTGAATGCTTTTAAATCACCTATTTCAAGATTTAAAGTTTTTTCCTCCCTTAAAACCTTCAATTAAAATCGGAATTATTGTGCCACATAGAATTTAGTTAAAACGAGCCAACGTTCATATTTTTTTTATCTGTTTTAAAGTAAGATACCGGGTTTGAGCATTTTGATTTTTTTTCTTTAAGTACTCTATCTTTATGAGCAAACAGCTTCGATATCCTGAAAATAATTACATTTTTTAATATATGAGTTAAAACACGTGTACGATAGAGTACAAGAAGAAGAAGAATATTTCTCGAGAGAAAATATGTCTTATAAACAGTATGACAAAGGTAATGGCACAATAATCGAGATATTGTTTTATTCAATGTTTTTTTAGTAAAGTTAGTAACATTTGCACAATTGCATAATGAAACAAGAATAGCACTAATTATTCTTACCATTTCCACTCTCCTCTGTTCGTGACCTTCAAAGTAACAAAAGTTTCCAATACTGAAATAATAATGAGACACTCTGCCAGCAGATACCAGTCTACATTTGTGATTTCTACCACTGCTACAACTCCAATACTTCCATGGATTGCAAACAACAACCGCACTATTATTGCTTTTGCCGATGCTATAAGTTCCATTTTGACGTCTGCAACTGTCCACAAGGTAGCCGCAATCGGCTACGATGCGCTCACTTTATTTGCTGTTTTAATTTTAATAGATTATAAATCATCGTAGGTTATGTCTATCCATAGCAGTTGGTCCTTATGCGTACTTTCATATAAAACCACTTCATAATGCAAACGGATCCCACCAAACAATTATTAGGTTTGGTCGAATATGACAGGTTTTAGTATGAGTTGTGAAGGCTGAAATTGGATGCCTTTACGGGTGAGATTGCTTATTAATTGCAAGGTACAATATTTTTCCACCATGAGGTTCGATGACGAATCGTCCAATACTTATTGTTTTATCAAGGTATCATGAGACCTAATAGATTGGTAAGTAATGAGTAGAGACAGCGCCAAACTCACAACCAATTAACATCTCATTTATGCATACATGGCGGAGTATCAAAATGTGGTCGGGTCTTTACCTAATACACGCGCCATTAGTGTATGATATATGATACTATTATATATGATTTTCTTTAAATTTAGCAATTATTAATAAATTATATTTATACTTTTTATAGAGCATACAGTAAGGATTTAAAGGCACTAAAAATGTGTTTTAATGGTGTAATAAGGAACGTGTTTTGTCAGAGTGAGTCAGAAGAGCCACATCGTTTTGGTTCCAGAGACCATTTTTGCGTTGAGGTGTTCTTGGCTACCTTACTGTGGCAACACTACTTCTTTAAGTGTAAGTCTTTTGCTTTTTAGCTGAATTTGTAAATAAGAAAATTTAGTAAAGTGAAATAGAAGCCATTAATTGTGTTTTATTGCATTGTTTCATTTAAGGAATTTATTTCGGTTTCCCTTTTCATCTATAATAAAATTTTTATCCATACAGTTTGAATGACATATATGATTTTCTTTTCAAACTTACACAATGTTGTGTTAGATGAAAAACTGAAACAGAAAAATAAAAACTACACTTAATACTTCAAAATGCTTAGTACCATCAGTTATTAAGTTAAACAGCAAGTAGCAATTACAAGTTAACTAGAAAGCATGAACGTTGAGGGCATAGCAGCATCTTTTCCATGCTCATGATCATGATTGCAGTCGAGCAACTTTAGTTTCCTCAGGTATTATTATTACTCTACATCTACCATTTTCCTGTACTCTTTTGATCACAGAAATTTAATCCGGAATCATGCATGGTCCGATTTCTGTGATCAAAAGAGTAATAATAATACCTGAGGAAACTACATCATTACACAGGGATTTAGGTACATATTCGAGGGTTGAGAGCCACAACGCCGTATTTGCATTTGCATCAATCCCGAGAATAAAAGTCTTTCCAGATGAATGATCCCATAAACATGTGTAATAGATTATTGATCTTGAAAGCATCACCAGGTCTTGACATCTTTGTGCTAGGGATTGATTGTCTTGCAAATACGGCCTTGTGGCTCTCAACCCAAGATATATGTTCTTTTTTATGGTGCATGCTGGCACTTAAATTCAAAACAAACAATTTAACTTTACATTTTCAGCATTGAAGCAAGCGATATTGTTTTTACTTTTTAATAGTTTTTTTTCTGTTTTAGATTGTCATCTGGCATCAAACAAGTACTCTATTTCTTGTATTATTCTGAACTGATATCTGATTTACACTTTGCATGCAGGTATCAAAAATTTGTATGTTTTAATGTTGAAAATATTGGAAAGAACCACAAACACTTTTTCAAACACGGTAAAAAATTAACAAAAAAATTATAATCCATCTCCTTAATGGATTATGCGGATCATAATCTATGGATCTACTCTATCTATCTATGACTTATGCGCCACTAAGGTGGTCATCATACTTTAAACCTGTTGAATCAATAAAATACATACAATAAGCAATACACAAACATGCGATTATCTACCATGTACCTAAAATAGCATATCGATTTATCGATTTACAACTACACTGGTAAAGTAGACAATTTACAAAAGCAACCGTTCCCTTAATTTTTCATCAATTAATAAAGCACTTAAAAGTTTGAATGTATATAAGTTTTACATTGTGAGTCGCAAGCACCATCGATTTCTAGCTCTAATATTTTGCAGTCGATAGGTATAGATGCTAGTAAAGAAACTTTTTATATAGAGTCTTTGGGCTAGCATCTACTTCTGACTTAGTCTTATGTTGCAAGTATGACACGGTCTGGATAAGTACATTAGTTCATGGAATACATGATATTTATTAAAAATTTGGTATAATCCAGCAATTACACCAGTCGGCGTACTTTAAAGGGAAAAACCCGTCACATACTCTATTTGAAATTACACGTTATAAGCACTCTGATGTAAATGAGTTTCCGTCAAATTACGAATTAATGATATAGACTGGAAATTAATGCATGAAAAAGTCATTAATACCACGTTTTAAGATTAATTTACCTTAATGCTAGGTTATAGAAGGTTAGTAATCGTTAATTTAAAGCTACATTCGATCATATAAAGGACAGTAGAGCTCCATATTTTGTTCTTATTTTTTTTTCAGATTGTGTCAACACCACCACAATGGTATGCATCATCCCCGTAAAACAAATGTATAAACATCTGCCAGCAAAATATACATTAATCAAAGAATTCTGTTATTCTTATGATCTGAGTGATTTTTATACAAAATAATTATATAAAATACATTGGACCTATTTACAGTGTTATCGATTTTAAGGGTAAGGAATGTTCGACAGCTCATAGATTTCAAATTAGAAATAATTGTCTTTATGAAAAGAGAAATAGTTTCAAATTCACCTGTATATATAGGATTGGTCGTGTTTTGGAAAGCAATGGTAAATTCTGCCTCAAATGACATTGTGATATAATAATATACTTAACAATATCGTATTTTCTTTTATATTATAACATCTATTTTGCCTTGATTTGATAAACGTTGTGATATATGCAACTATACCACCTGTATACAGTGCTCATACATGTCTAAGTAGATGCAAAAGAATGTTTATGCAATACTTAGCCGACAAGGGAGATCTCGGTGTACCAGTGCTCGGTGTTTTTGGTGGACAAGCAATACCACATTGGTTTGCATTTTAAACATACAAACAAGCAAATAAGCATTTACAAGTAAATTATACATTCATTAAAGATTTTTTTATGGTCTGACACAGAGCTCTGGATCTGACAATTGAAAGTAAATTGAAATTTCCACGAGACAATTAGCAGTTAGTTCCTTGTCAGCACACTCAACTTTTTGCACCGACGGGGTTTAAACTAGGGACCTTCCGCACCGTCAGAGAAAGCTTTACCGTATGAGCAAATTTTACTGCTATAACGACACATGAAAATGATCAGGATAGAATAGTGGTTCAATCGTCAGTTACAACATTAAAATAGTTTAACGATATATTTAACTAACTTGACATTTAAACTAAAATATTACAAATAACAAAATGTAACAACATTGTCATCAAATACAATAAATGAATCATATACTGTACATCAAATCAAATACATCACGGCACAAAATTAATTACACACTATTCACAAATTCAAATCAATGAAAACTTTATACAATGGAGATGTATTCAGTTACCGATAACTCTTCGGACAAGTTGTATACCTCCTTACGGAGGTGTTCAATAAGCTATGCAGTTTTTATTAATATTTAGTACAACTTGATTGATAAATATCTAGAAATTTTTAAATTGATATCTGATCTTGTTTTTATTTTTTATAGTGTTGATGCCTAATTCTAAACTTTTAAAATTGCCCCGATTCACCATCCCTAATGAGTTGTCAACACTTGAGAAAGATCACTTCTTAAAATAGTGTGACAAGTTTTCGGCTGCATATTGTCAGAGAATGTCAGGAGGAGAGAGATGTGGGAGTTGTCCGTATTATGCTGGTTATTTTCATTGGTTTTTGATGCTTTTAAGTTTAAAACTCTTTTCTCTTTAGAACTGTCTAAAGTTTAGAATAGAAAGCTCTAACGAGAAAAGAGTTTTAAACTTAAAGGTTACTGCAAAAAAGGAACAAAACAGAAACTTACTTAAAACCTACCAAATATTCATAATTTATATTGACCTAAATAACATATTAATAAAAAACTGCATAGGCATCTTCTTCTACCTCAGGTAAAACTCTTTAAGGGAAGAATACTTCAAAGACATTTGGATCGTATGTAGCAGTACATAATCTTAATTACATTTTCGAAATTTAATTGTATTTACTGACATTAAGTTGAGAGTGAAAAACGTAATTTGCCAATAACAACACTAAAATGCTATTGAAAGCTCTTATAACAAATTAAACTTGAAGCGTCAAGTGACAATTTGAAATTATATTTTCCTAACGAAACGTTTTCTTTTTACAACTGTTACATTGCTGGATTCAATTGAGTGCATGCGCATTGCTTTTATTTGAGCTTTTTGGGCTGGTTTCTTGACAGGAAGAGTATTTTTAGGTTTCTGCCCCGTTTTGGTTTTTTTCTTAACTGGTAGAAAACTTTTTGGTTTTAGCATCTTTTTCTTTTTGAGAGGAGGAGATTTTTTATTTTTCTTAAATATGTTTTTCCCTTTAAATTTCGGTATAGATTTAGATTTTACAACTTTCATTGCCTTTGCTTTATTATTACTTTTGTTTTTGTCTTCGGGCTTGTCGTTTCTGTGAATAATTACAACATACATGCGATACATTTGCAACAAAAACAGGATTCCGTTTTTACACGCAAAGAAAATAGTCATTTGACCAAAATCATCAAATGTAAACATGATATATAAACGTATAACGAGGTACGGTCCATCTTGCATTATTACGCTTACCATTAATGCCCAAATTTCAGTTTCACAACAGTAAAATAATGTAGAACATGGGCCGGTGTAAGGTTCTGGTTCTACCTTTGCAATAAGACCACGGCCAACATTAACAACACGGGGTTTTCGCTGTTTCGTGGCTGTCAAACCAAGAGTAAATTGGAGTAAGCTCCATGACCACGCCCCTATAACAAAATAAACAAGTATTGATTCACACGCAGTTGCCGGCATCTTTAAGGTCTCTGTTACAAATTCCAGCATGTCGGCTGCCATTCCCATGTATGCCAGCAAGAGCTGGGAGAGTTGATCACGAGTAAGAGTACCTTTCGGTCCAAACCATCTTCCTAATATGAGAACGAGGACCATCATTTGCATCATAAGCAGTGAAAACCACCGAGCTCTTTCATGAGAATTCTGTAAGAGACATATTTGATACTGTTAGTGTTACCAAACGAAAAATAGTATGTTTGCTACTAAATCAACAGATGGAAGGTAATGCTATGAAATATTCGTTAAGTCAGTTAGTCATGTTTGAGTTTTCTTTAAAATATATATATATTTTCTATAAGAGAATAAAAGATATGTTGTTTCTTTATGTATTTTTGAAATGTAATAATCTGATAATTTTGTTCAGAATTTTCCACAGTATCCGGTAGTGGCTTTTATTATTGAACACTGCAGATAAAATTTCACCATCTTGTCCAATGTACCTCTAAAATGTATAGTTTCTCTAATTAAAATAAATAAATATTGTTACAGAACAATTACGTAGAGTCATTTAGCGTTAATCGACTAAGAGCTTGGTCAAAATAATTCGTACGAACAGTTACGATCAGTTTTTAGTCCGTTTAAAAGGACTACGAGCAGCGAGCAAAGCTAGCAGCAATGGAGTCGCGTGATCTTATTAGATGGACTAAACACTGCTCGTAACTGTTCGTACGAGTTATTGTGACCAAGCTCTTAGTTGCTGATATGTAGCTGTTCAAGTTTTTGTTTTTATACATATGTGACGCGTTACATCAAAAGGTACAAATTGTCTACCTTTGACAAAATTGAGATTTCTGTGTTACTTTAAAGAGAATAAATTAAGCTTTAAAATGATACCTTGCTTGTGAAATTTGAAGTTTAAATTTTGAAGATATGGTGAATAAAGATGACAATTTTCTTATTATTTTCTTTATAATTTACGAGCTTTATTTGCCTGTATCTCAAAATTTGCTTTGCCGAGAACTTGTACCTTTTGATGTAACGCGTCACATATATACTTTTAAAAAGTTCAATCAAGCGACATTGAAGTTTGTTAAGGAAATACGAAATAAAGAGAATACGAAATACTTGCCGCATCAAATACAATAAGGTCATCAAAGTGAAATACTTCGGTAGTGTTCGAGCATTCGTCAACAAATGTTATGGAGCATTCATCATTGTGTGCCTCCTGATATGCTATACGATAATTCATTGCATGACATTCAAGCGTTATAATGACTGGTACCACCCATATAAGATAAATGAAAACACTTGGTGAAAACCTGGTGACGAAAATAAATAAATAAACGAACTAACTGACTGACTGACTGACTGACTGACTGACTGACCGACCGACTAACTAACTAACTAACTAACTAACTAACTAACTAACTAAATTTTTCAGCAAATTATCGTGTCTCAAGCATAGATAAAGTTAAGGGGACTGTCCTTTTTCAAAAGTTTCTCAGTTGGCTCAGAGGTTATTGCCTTGCTTTGTAAATGCATGGCTAATCGCGCCAGAAACCATGGTTCGATTCACTGCAAAGGCAGTGTAAACTATTTCTCTTTTTATGTTCAAGAGAAGAGTTCATGTTCAAGTTCAATCTTTATTTCCATAAAACTATAAATCAAAAAACATCATACAAGCAAGCAAACAAACGCTATATGGGGTAGAAGACATGGGGACCGATAGGGCATGTAAATTGTCTACTCCTAAAATTAAGGTACAGATAGATATTCAAAATGACGTCGGAACAGGACGGGACAAAGACATGGATGGGGACAATTCAATTTAAAAAAAAGTTAGTGTTTAAACATTGATTTCATTTAAATTTCTCTTTAATTCATAAATTGGGCTCGAAAGTGTCTAATTGAATTGTCAGATTAAATTGGTTTTTGGAAGTGAATACAACATGATTGTGCCACATGTTCGAACATAATGATCGGAAAAGGTTTTCTTGTTTCTTGTGTAGTTGAAATCAATGTGATGTCTAGTTGGGAAGTTAGGACCGGTAATCGACCATTCAAAAACATGGACATTTCACCGGGGTATGTATGAACACAGAGCTATAAATTTTAAGGTTAGGTAGCCCACTGACAACAGTCATAAAATGTTTGCAACTCTGAGCCTCAACCTAAATGTATAAATCAACTTTAGGGCCCTGTTAACCCTTCGTTTTCAGAAATGTTTCTGAAAATGTTACTTTTTAGAATTCAAGAAAGCAATATCTAGGGACACATTTTTCAGATATTGTCAAAAGTTGGTTCAAAAATGTCAAAAATCTCACCGCTGCCACCATTTTGGCAAAACATGACAATTTTGACCTATTTTTGGCAATATTTCAAAAAACTTGAAAAATGCGTCCCTAGATATTGCTTTCTAGACTCTAAAAAGTAAAATATTTTGAAATTTCACCAAAGCAAAAGTTAGTTAGCTGTCCCGTAAAATTGTGGGCCAAAACACACGATCTTTGGACCTTATGGCCAAATTACACATTTTGGTCCAAAAATTACCTCACCATCATGTTCAGTATGTAAATCCGCTTCTAGAAATATATACTTTTATTTGGATTAAATTATCTGTTGCTGAGTAACAGAGCAAAAACCATTTCTGAAAACAAAGGGTTGTCAGGGCCCTTAAATCAAGTATTCATTCATAAAAGCGGATTTTATATGCTGATAGTTTCGTCAGTTTTTGACCAAAACGATCAGTTATGACAAAAGGTGTTTAAAAGGTTTTTTATCCCACTCCCACCCAAAAAAAAGAAGCCAGAATTCATTTAATCTCAACCTTTTTTCACTGAGGGTTTTCCTCATATTTTTATTTTTTAAATCTTTATTTGAAAAATGCCAAAAGAGGACAAAATGCCATTTTAGTCAAAAATCATAATTGTGGACGTTTCAGAAACAATTGCTTAGGACTGACGGATAACGATTGTTTCATGTATAGTAAAAATTCAAAACAGTTGTATGCATTCGTTTTGCGTACGCAATTTTTAATGTTCATTGAACGCACGCCTTAATATCACGCTTAGTTAATAACGCACCGCATTATTGCGTTATACGCGTACAATTATGCAGACGCACATGTGCCATCAAAATATTCAAATTTTATTAAAAATACCAGTTTTCATCATTTTGCTTGAAAAGTAACACGGTGACCCTATTCTTTTATTTCAGTATTTTGAAGAACGCTAAAAAGCTTTAACATAATGTGAAAATTAGAAAAATCCGTGGAACGTTTATTATTTTAGAAGTACATAATAATGGGCATTTGAGTTTTCCCTACTTTGTGTGATAAATCAGATGATTTTTTGGGTAAAACGAGTACAGTTACCTTTTTTTATTTTATTTTAGATTTAGATTAGCACAAATAAATCTACCAAGTACTAGGTTTTCAAGATATTATATGTAGATTTTGCTGCTGTGAGAAAACAAACACCTTAAGATGCTATCATAAGCTCATATAAGATAGTGTAATCATTTATGTTAAGTTAATAGGTACGCTATATCTTTGGTTCAAAAAATGCCATTTCAGTTCAAAATAATAATTTTGAGGCTATTTTAGCACATATAAAGCTATTAAATATCTAGCGTTCGTATGTAATGCCAACTAGGAACACATGTCAATGGACAAGTGAATCATACATGTATAATTAATCTTCATACCGGCATCAGAATTAAACTTTAAACTTACCACTTCCATTCGCCATTAGTAAATCGCAGCGTCAGATAGGTCTCCAAGAGGAGGAACAAAATGAGTGCTTCACCCGCGTAGAATTGAAGTTCACTGAGAGGACCTCTTCCTTCTACATCGTAGGTGTAAAATATATAATAAGCTATCATAACACTTCCATGAATGGCATAAGCTAAGCGCACTACAAAAGCTGATAATAATGTTGTTCTACTGCTATTCATGATGAACGAATTGAAAGGCTAACACCAGTATCATAAAACTTGAATTAAGTGTTTTGGGCTTGGGTTGAGTTCAGGGTAGATCCACTGAGCAACAGGTAATATTACATCAAAGTCGATATCAAGAATTAAGGTTTTTGGCAAAACCATATTTCCATATTACAAAGTAGTGTGGTCCTTAATAGATGTTGTCAGTTCAGGGCGCACCGATCAAAATAATTCAATTTCTAAGAGTATTTGTTAAACCTTTATATAACATCCAACTCAGTTATATGGATCACCAGGCACAAGAGCATCTGAGATAGATTAAACATACTACTATGTATCAAGAAAATAAGAGACAGGATCATTATACGATTGATAGGTTTTGGTGACAGAAACCACATGTTGGTTTCGATTTCCGCAGCTATACACGCACAGTTGAAATGGCACACAACAAAGTACATACTTTATTGCCCCCTCCCCATGTAAATTATTTAGGAAATATTCTTCCTTATTTTTCGGCCGATTAGGTTTTTCGGACAGAAAAAAATTGGGATGAACATGGTAAAAGATGGAAGAAAATCATGTAAAATTTTGGGAAAATGCAAAAGATGGGCAAAAGTCGGGAACTTTTGCCTTCCTCTCGAACGATCAGGTCTTGCTACACGAAGAAGCTTAGACAACACCTTTTTAAATTCACATTGTTGTTTAAATTTAAGTTTTTCACAGACGTTGGTTTAAAATATAAGAACAGACTAGAGCTCACATTTTAGTACAGTCTCTTAATTTGCCATTGGTCTTAGGGCATTACGCTCCAAACCACCTTCATCATGCAATCATTGGTAGAAGAAACAACGATGGACAACCATTCACATTAATATTTCGTATTTCATTCTACAAAACATCAAATTGATATTATAAAATACTCATGTTTTCTTCCAGATATGAACTCAATAAACGTTAACCCTTGTCCACCTGGTTACCACCCCAAACGGATTGTCGCCGATTGCCCCAAAACGCAAAATAAAGTGACCCTGGGTATCTAAGTAATTGTTTTTACATCCTTTTCGGTCATTTTAGGGTATTGGAAACTAAATAAAAATTTCTGCGAACTTTAATGATATACACTGATATGAATTTTCTGTGAGATTTATGAAAAAAGCACGTGAAGTGTGCATCACGAGCGGGGTCCCAGGGGCAGCGCTCCTGGAAGCTCCTAAATGTTTATTTCATCATTCAATATACCCAGAAAAATGACTTGTCGTCAGAAATTCTCGTGATTTTTATTATTATTATTTGCCTTTATATTGTATAGTTTTTATAAGCCTTTGTTTTTTCTGGAAACGGCGCAGCCGCGTTACCGCGGGTTTCGAAGCTGTTCATTTTGATGAAATAAAATCGAGGGGGGAGGGGGACCACCCAGTGGCGTAGCTAGGGGGGCAAGTTGCCCCGGGCGCCACCTCTAGGGGGGGGGGGCGGGCGCGAAATCGTCACTACATGAAAAAATAATTGGACCAACACTTCTGAACTTAGCCTGAAGTTCAGTCTGAATTTTTGCCTTAAATTTTTGCGCGCTCCGCGCGCCCTTACAATTTCAGTATTTTTTTAGCTGAAATAAGCAAATATTATTGCCCAAAACGCAAATTATAGCAACAATTATACCAATTTTCGGGGTTGGCAGACAGACACCCTAGCTACGCCTCTGGGACCACCTCAGTAGAAGTAGGGGTGACGACGTAGTAGAACTTAGATGGACGAGGGTTAAATAAAGAATGCACCACATATCATAGAACCAGCACCAGAAACTGAACAAATAGAAACATTATTTCTATACTATGACATAAAACAATCGAATGTTGGCCATGTCAATTTCATTTTCACTGGAGGGGGGGGGGGTAAAGCCACTCCCCGTTTAGGTGACGACGTAGTAGAAATAGCTTAGGTGGACGAGGGTTAAATAAAGAATGCACAACATATCACAGAATCATAGAAACCAGAAACTGAACCAATAGAAACTATAAATATAGTGCTACATAATTTTACATTATATCCACAGCTGATCAAAATGATAAACAGAAAAGAGATACCGGTGTGTTACGTACAAGTGGCTACGCCCTAGCATGACGATTTAATGCTTTACATGTATGCAACTTAAACTTGAATATTTTAACATGGATACTTTCATACGGTTTACATATTAAGAAATTGAGCTCCGTGGTTAACGTGTGTGGGGGGGAGTTACACAATTATGAAAATAAAGAATAACACAAATAATAAGAAAAAAAGAATATACACAAAAATTAAAAATGCTTTATTTATTTATTGTAACAACAGAATACTACAAAATCTCATAGGTTTACATCCGCGTATGAATTATAGCATCTCACTCTAAAGTATTTTAAACAGTTAAAACACAACCAACTCTAAAATATGCTATCATTTGAGTGTTCCTCACTTCTAACAAAGGAAATATGTCATTAGCCTAAGCACTTCTAACATGCGTCTCTTCCAAAGGGAGGGGTGTTAGTAGGGGCACTGCAATTCCCTAAGCGAGGAGACAAAATATACCATATGTTTGCTAGTGATTTTCATACCCTAAACATTGATTTTACTTTTTGCTGCGATTATTATACACCCTAAATTACAGCTATCCTTGTGTTATGATTTTGATTGAAAAAGGACTATTATGCTCAGTCACTCTTTCTTTCTTAATAATCAGTCCAAGAAATATATATATAATTTGGGAAAAAAACATTTCCACTCTTTAAGTACGGAGACTGCCTTTACACGATTTGATTTGATTTATTTATTGTATACCTTAATTGTGATCCCGGGTATCACGTCCAGTCGTGAAAAAGACCCTTATTCCTCGGTTTTTTTCCCCCAAACATTTCTTGAAAGCTTAACTAAAATTTGCACTCATGAAATTGAATTTTTATGCTTTAGGAATCTAAAAATGAATTTCTAGGAAGCGTTTTCTCAAATTTTTGAATTCCCTCTTGATTTTGGAAAAATGCCAACAAATGTCAAAAACTGATATCACGGTCATGTTCAGCTTGAAAATTCGCTTCTAAAGATGTATACTTGCATATGGTTTATTCAATTAGTTTGAAAATCGTCGTACAAAACAGTTTATTCCAGTTGTGGATCTACCTAGCTTTAAAACATAATAATTACGTCTATTGAACCGATCTGCAAAAGGAATTTTGTCAAATTTCTCTGTAGAGAATCGTTAAGGATAACCAAACTAAGAGAAGAGATCAACGTCGGCCCATGAGCCTCTGCGCCAGATTGGAAAACCCATTTTGCTTTAATTTTTTTCATCAAA
>JXSR01S054335.1:12744-31404 GCA_000969725.1 Ophiothrix spiculata | reverse complement strand
TAAA
Source organism: Ophiothrix spiculata (assembly GCA_000969725.1). Classification (NCBI taxonomy): domain Eukaryota; kingdom Metazoa; phylum Echinodermata; class Ophiuroidea; order Amphilepidida; family Ophiotrichidae; genus Ophiothrix; species Ophiothrix spiculata. The sequence continues at coordinate 31,400 of JXSR01S054335.1, read as the reverse complement.
AGTTAAGAATAAAATCACTTTGAAAACCCAAAGTAAGAATTTGAGAATATCGGTGTGAACATTTTCAATCCAATGAAATGAGCAACAAGTATTTGTTCAGTAAATGCATAGTTATTGTAAGCACTCGCGTAAAGCATCATAAAAAAACTTAGTACCATTAGAGGTAAACACCAAATCTATGGTTTTCTGTACTTAGATGTTGCTAGTTCACGGTGCATATATAAAATGAGCAAATATATATTTTGTTAGAATTCTTGATGGCATCCAACTTGCTTATATGGATCATCAAGCACAGAACATGTGTGTTCGATTAACAATGCAGCTATATAATAAAATGATAAGAGACAGAATCATCTTTCGACTTATGGTCTTGGTGTCTTGATGAGAGGAAACACGTGTTATTTTATTTTAGTTTATTTCAAAGAAAATTTACATGTACAGTTGAAGTAGATCAATATTATAAATTTTACTGAAACATTTGGCTATTGTTTGCAAATTCCTTAGTGTGCGATGGAACGGGCGATGTACATGTATATACAGAAATGATTTGAGCCACTGGTTCCAAGCAAACGTTGTTGGTGTTGGTAATATAAATGCTGTTGTATTTCCAAACGAAGCAAACGTTATCATGTATGTTTTGGAAGAAAATGGCATGTTAGTCCAGGAGATGGTCCCTGTCAATTTCTTTTTGAAAACAAAATTCGTGTTCAAAGGTAATTATGATTTATTTTGTGATTATGTAGATTGTGTCAAAACATTGGTTGAATTTTTTATACTTAGTAGAATGAAACGCGTCATTAGATTAGCTAGAATTCACGGCTAAAACGATATTTATGTATGATTTCCGATTATAAATCAATCACATATATTTGTAGACACAAGTATCATCATCTTATAAAATCAATAAACCATAATCCTGATCATTTAAGAAACTATTTGTCCACCTCAAACGTGCTGGACGGTATTATTTTTGTTATTCTGATCTTGATTTTTTTCTTCTAACAATTTTGGATCTAAAAAGGTCTTTATTCCGAATTTCAGAGAAACAATCTTTCAGAATGAAAAACGTTCGGATAAAAGAATACTCGTGATAAACCTTTCCGAATAAAAAGCTTTCGTATCAAAAACCGTTCGGAACAATGGCATTTCGGGATCAAGAATTTGAAAGTAATGACCCTTGGATTAAAAGCCTTTCGGAGCAAAGGACTAATGTTAGGGGAAACGACCGTTTGAAAAACGGATTGTCTCCCCGACAAGGCACATAATATTTAGGAAAGACTTGATCCGTTATGTATTAAGCAAAAAGTGAACTAAATAATCCCGTATTTAGTTGATCTACCCAAGGGACATGGGTTTCCCGTCTGGAATCTCTGACAAAGATGACTCAAATGTGGCTTCTGGTTTTTCGTCTTCGGACATTCACCATGTACACAATCGGTTGCATTGTCTGTGCGTCCACAGATTTTACATCGGAGTCGCTGCCATAAAAAAGGTTTGATGTAATCTCCTTTACAACGCTTGCATTCTTGTCCATATACAGCCTATGGAAAAAAGGATCCAAAACAGAACGGATTTGTTTATTTGAAAAAAATGTTCATAGGATTGAACGTGAACATCGTCGCATTAGTTTAGACTTTTCGGGTTTTATCCCATCACATAACTTATTTATTGTCTTTTAGATACAGTTGGGTACAAAAGTTGGTTTACATGTACAAACTTTATCTTGATGGTCTCAATGTCTTTATCTTTAGCTAAAACAGGGACCACTCCATATTCCCGAATGATCGTCCTAAATGTTCTCACTGTTTCCGAAATTATTTGCCCTGGTCAGGTTTCCACTTTTAGGCTAGTAAAAATAAAAAATGGGTGAAATTGCAAAAGAAACGACATTTACAGGATAATATCAGACATATATATACAACAGCATATCAAAAATCTAGAAAAATCCACTTGGTGGAATTAATTTGGTGCGATTAATTTGCAGAAAACAAAATGGCTACCAAAACAGAGGGTGAAATTAAAAAAATTGTTAAATCATGTTAAAAACCAGTGTTCCTCTCCCCATGTAGAAAAAGAGAACATTTACTTTTACCTATCGCCGAAGTATGGTTAATGAGTTATATCTAATTATGTGAAAGGTCATACCAGGGGTCACGCAAGAGGCCCTATGGGAGACAAAAAAATCAACATCGTCAGATTTTCTTCAAAATAGTCTCAAAATGTTCCTTTCGCAAAAGTGTCTGCATGAAGTAATAGTTTAAAGTGTTTTAGACCAGTTGTTGCTATTGTATCAGGCAAAACAAAGTCTATATTTACCATTGCATTGGAACCTGTAACCTCAAAGTTTACTTTGATCTGTAATTATAGCAACAGTACATCTGAGCCATTGCTAAATATTACTTCGTGTGAATAGTCTTGCAAGATAAACAATTTGAAAAAAATCCGACGATTTTCAATTTTTTTGTATCCGATAGGGCATACGGTATCACGTGACCCCTGATATGACCTTTCACGTTTTTGGATATAACTCATTAGGAAGGAAACCGCAACGCCGAACATCGGTATGACTTCTTGGTGAATTCTTGCGTTGGCCGGTCGATCGCCATTGCACCATCGGTTTGACCATAACTGAACGTTGTTTTAACTACGAGTTAAATTTTCGTGGCATGTTTTCGGCGTGTCTACTGCTCACCTGATTGACACCACCGAGTCGCTGTAGGGATCCGGTCATTGGCCAATGTCCGGTCGGTAACCGCTGAATTTCTACCCAGTATCATGACGTAAACAAATTGTAACCAGTAGGTTGTGAGACCAGGGTAGGAGGGATAAACCACCTTCACCAAATATTTTTTTTTCTCTTTTGAATTTTATTCTTTTCTTCCAATAGGAACATAATATATCAAATGATTGTAAAATTTGCACATACACATAGATCACAAACAATAGCAGAGCATGTTAAGCATAATAAATGATAAAATTAGAAAAAAAAAAACATTTGATAAGATGCATTTTTTGAAAAACAAATTTTCATACCCAGATCCTCAACCTATTTAAAGCAATACTATAAGATTTGTAAAAATGGTTTATATTAAAAACAGCTTAAAATGAAGGAATGTGACTATCTAAACGCGTTTTCGAATGTATTTTGTCAAAAAATTGTTTTGCTACCGACAAATGGATGAAAAGCATGTGCATGCTTTCCTATACCAATACATGCGGAATTAGATTCGGGATCCCGAATTTAATTCAACAAATGGCCATATCAGAAAAAGTAAGCATATTTCAGCCAAACCATTGGGAGGGTATTATTATCTACCCAAAACAAACCCATTAAGCTAAAAAAAAAAATCAAAAGTGAAGGGTGATAGGGGGCGCTTCATTTTTAACACTTTATAGTATTGCTTTAATTACAATTAATTTTCAAAAAGCAATTTCCAGCTATGCCATCTATTGTCAAATTCTTTTTGCTTCATATTAGCGTTGTACATACATTTTTCCTGTTGGTGAAAATACATTAATCTCTTCTTACCATATTTAAAGGAGGGTTTTTCCTTTTTAACTCTACTTTTAAAAATATTGAACTTTAAAGTAAGTAAAATATTATTTATATATCTTTATATTGATAGTTACCGAATAATATTGTATCTTTTTTCAAAACAATATTAGTGTTTAAGTTTACATTAATCCAACACTGGAACTCATACCAATATCTAGATGTATATTCACAACCCCAAAATAAATGAGTAATACTCTCATCTGCATTGTTACAAAAAGTACAATTTGGGTTATCTAGAATACCTATTTTAACCAAAAGTGTATTTGTACAGAGAATTCTATTAAGAAGGCGAAATTGGAACCAGCGTAGTTTCACTTCATGGGTACACTTCCGATTATAATTACAGATATTGAACCACTCTTTTTCTTCAAAACTAATATTCAGCTGCTCGTTCCATTTATTAATGCATTTAAATACCACTTTTAAACTTCTGATAAAGACATTATACTGATACCTACATCCTTTCTCATCTTTTAAAATTGAACTCCTTTGAAAACCCTGAATTGGGTTTGAAGGACAACATTTGAAGTTTCCAAAAGATGGGAGAAGGAATTGATTATAGATTTTTTTAATCCATGGTACTGAAGAAAATTAGTTTTGACACCATAAATATTGCGAAGTTCATTGAGAGAAAGAAAATCCCCACCAAGATTCAAAAGATCATTTACAAACATAATACCTTTCTTCTCCCAAGTCTTGTATGCTACACTCTTATTACCAACAGCAATGCTATTGTTATTCCAAATACTTGAACAAAGTACTTCTTCTCTATTTACAGGCTCATTCAAAGCAGTATAATCTCTCCAATAGTTAAATACATTTTTCCAAAAACTATTGTTACACTGTTTTGAAATTGTGTTCCAATATTCATATGAAGAGAAATCAAAATTACATGTAGGTGTGCTTGCTTTAAACAGATTGTAGATCTTGCTATTACTGTCATATTTACAAAGTCTTCTAATCCATGTTATTTTCAGAGCTTTTGAAAATAAGTCGAAGCGAACCATTTTTACGCCTCCCTTGTCGTATGAGAGCGCCATTTGATTTCTACTTAACCTATCAACATTTCCTCCCCAGATAAAATGGTAAAACTTCGCATTAATATCATTTATAACTTTATCTTCAGGGGAAGGAAGGGAGAGTACAAGATGATTCAGCTTTGACAAGAGCAAGCTTTTAACTACCACAACTCTACCTAACACAGTTAGAAACCTCTTCGACCAGTGGTGAATTAACTTTGTAATAGCCTGCATTGTTGAGGTGTAATTAATATTGACAATTGCATCAAGATCAGTACACAAAACAACACCAAGATAACTCAAATTGTTATAACCAATCCGATTGATATGATAATCTTTACACATAACATCCCTGCGATCTTTTTTGGAGCCAATCCAAATCGCATTGGTTTTTTTTCAATATTAACTTTAAGGCCAGAAATATTATAAAAATCATCCAATAATTTTAGGGATTCAAACAGAGATTTTTTCTTCACCTTCACCAAATAATGTTACGTGTTATATTGTAGCTCTAATAATCGTGCGTCTAAGAATTGATAATTATATAATTTGTGTAGGTAACTTACCACTTCCATTCGCCATTTGTAAATCGCAGTGTAAGATAACTTTCCAATATGAGCAAGAAAAGAATAGTTTCGCCAAAGTAGAATTCAAGTTCACCAACGGGACCCTTTGAATCCACATCCACGTCAGATTTTCTTCAAAATAGTCTCAAGGGACCATTAACCATACCAATGAGAGGGTTAAAAGTATACTTTTTCTGATTCTTTGTGATGAGTAGAACACAATAGAATGGTTTATAACATGATTTAACCAATTTTGAAATTTCACCCCCTTTAATGGCTCTTATAAAGCGCATTTTCAAAAAAGATCAATGCGCTGTACATGATAAAAACATCAAAATACATCAAAATATAAACATTATAAAATCAGCAATGCAAGAAATTACAAATACATCAGAAATTTTATACAATATTTATAAAATGAGTTGGTGCACAGCACCAGCTACAGTTATTATACACAATTTAACTATGCACCATTACAAAATTGATACAATATAACCATGAAATAGCAAGGGGTAAAAACACATGTAATAAGATAAGTGCAAAAACACAGGACCAAAGGCAACTCATATGAAATAAACTGGGAAATCAATTAATGGGAAACAAATGTGTTTTCAACAATTTAAAAAACAAATTGACGGTTGGTGCATCACGAATGGATAAAGGAAGAGAGCATTCCAAAGCTTAGGACCTAAAATGGAAAACCTATGATCACCATACAATTTCTTTGTTGGAGGGTCATTTAAACGTGTATTATCAGCAGAGGACCGTAGTCCAGCACGACCAGGGGTATAAAGGGACACAAGATCCTTCATATAATTAGGGGCAGTACCATTAACACAATTGTACACATGCACCAATATCTTGAAATCAATTCTCTGCTGAACCGGTAACCAATACAACTCACGAATCAAAGAAGAAGCACTTGAACGCTTATCAGCCATGAAAACAAGACGGGCGGCGCGATTCTGAAGTCTGTTTCATGCTCATATTGCTATCAAACATAATACAATAAGTTAGCCTGCCTAGGCGATGCAAACGAGAAAAGCTCAGTTTTAGAATCGTTAAGCTTCAATTTATTAGCACGCATCCATGATCGAATTTTGTCGATGCATTTTGTGAGCCTAAGTTTAGCAGCAACATCACTGGGTGACTTTAGATCAAACCCAACATAAAGTTGTGTCGTCAGCATAGATGTAAAAAGCGACTTGAAAACGCCTAATTATCGCAGCAACTGGCTGGGCATACATAGTGAAAATTGGTGGACCAGCCACTGATCCCTGGGGAACGCCATATTTCAAAGGAAGTCTCTCAGAAATTTCACCAAGAACAGAAACCTTACTGAAACGACTGGAATGATAACTTTTTATCCATTGAAGAACAGTTCTTGAAATACCAAACTCATTCTGCATCCGATTAAATAAAATATTGATCAATGGTATCGAATGCAGATGAGAGATCAAGAAGGATGAGCATTACACCTCTGCCACGATCGAGTTCACCTAAAATGTCATCTTTTACCTTGAGCAAGGCTGTCTCTGTACTGTGATGACAATGATATGGGGTTGCGATCAAAAGGCCAGTTACAACAACATTAAATAATAAAAAATACAAAAACATATAAACAAAAAAAAAAATCACACACTACGTGTATTTTATATACTGAACTTAAGGGAAGATCTGCACCAAAAATTTGTTTGTTTTTTATTGAAGATGGTATTAACTTCATATTTGGTGTCTAGGATACTTGGGTGACCAAAAAAACTAAAATATAAAAAAATCACCTAATTTGCCTATTTAATTGGTGGCCACCTTGGATTTTTGGTGTCGGATTTCAAAAGGGTTATTCTCCCCAACCGTAGATGTTAGAGACTTCATTCTTTTTTAAATGAAAGAGAGAAGGAAAACTGCATACGGTGCGTTTTAATGCATACGGTGTACTTATTTTGATCCAAAAATGACATTTTTGGATCAAAGTTGGATTTATTAAAAAAAATAAGTCACAAGAAAAAAAATCTAATTGATGACACCAAAATTACGAAAGATTGTTTTAGAAATTCCATCAATGTGATTTTTCCAAGTAAGGTTATTATAACACCTTAAACTTTAGTAAATTTACTCTCTCCAACTGGGTACCATTTAATTCAATAGATATATCTTTATCGTTATTTCTATTTCTTTGCCGCGTTCCCAACACCATAATTTTTTGTCTTCTTAGCGTTAACCGATAATTTATTAGCCTTAAACCAATATGTTACTTCTTTTAATTCATTGTTTATTGCTTTAATACTACTTTTAATGTTGTCATGGGAATACAGAATAGTGGTGTCGTCAGCAAATGATATAAATTTAAACATAGAAGGAGTGTTTACAATATCATTGACATATAGAATAAATAAAAGGGCACCTAGGATTGGTTGTTAAAACAGCATGTTTCTGTACTGATTCCTGCACTGGTACGTATTGTTAACATGTCCTTAACAAGTGGTATATTTCCTGCTGCCCTCCGTAATGCTATCATCACTCCTGTTCTAAAGAAGTCTTCTCTCAATAAGAATGTTCTTAAACATTATAGGCCAGTTGCCAATCTTCCATTTATTTCAAAGCTAATTGAAAAGTGTGCTGCTTCGCAGGTATTGGCTCATGTTGAAAAGTACTCACTTGCTGAACCTATGCAGTCAGCATACAAAGAATTACATAGTACTGAAACTGCCTTGACATGTGTTAATAATGATTTTCAGAGAGCTCTTGATAACCAGAAGGCCGTTTTTCTAGTAATGCTAGATCTCTCCGCAGCTTTTGATACTGTGGATGCTGATATTTTGCTGCGGAGATTAAAGCATGAGTTTGGTATATCAGGCTATGCCCAAATGTGGTTTAAAACTTACATGGAAAACAGATCATTCCGTGTGTCAGTTGGAGAAGAGTTCTCTGAGCACATTAAACTTACATATGGCCTTCCTCAAGGGTCAGTTATTGGCCCGCTTGGATTCATATTTTATACACATACTGTTGGTCAGATTCTGCGTACTCACAACCTGAAATACCATATCTATGCGGATGACATACAGATCTACACTGAAGTTGATCCTACTGTTCCTGGGGACTCTGCCTGTGCACTTTTCAGACTCACTAAATGCGTTCATGATGTCAAAATTTGGATGACTGAGAACAAATTGAAGTTAAACTCTGACAAGACTGAATTTTTCATTGCATCGTCACCTAACCACTACAGCCGTTTGAATAATATTTGCCTCCACATTGATGACACTGTGATCTCCCCTTCAACCTCTGTCCGGAATCTTGGTATAACCTTTGATTGTAACATGACAATGACCCAACACATAACCAATCTCTGTCAGTCTGTAAACTGGCAGATCCGCAACATATTCAGGATTAGAAGATTCATTGATTCAGACACTTGTGCAAATATTGTCAGAGCTCTTATTATCTCACGTCTGGATTACTGCAATGTGTTGTTCAATGGTATTACCCAAAAGAATCTGGACAGACTGCAGAAACTACAGAACAAATGTGCCCGTGCTATCTATTGGCAACCACGGTCTTCTCATATTACCCCTCTGCTCATTAAACTTCATTGGTTACGTGTTTCAGATCGTGTAAAATTCAAAACTATGCTCTGTACCTTTAAGTCACTGAATGGACTCTGTCCCCAGTACATGGTTGACTGTTTGGTGGTAAAAAACCTCGCCTTGATGCAGTTACCACCCGCTCTGCTTATGGCCTGAACCTGTTGGTTCCAAAGACTCGCAAATGTGCTGGTGACAGAGCCTTTTCAGTGGCAGCGCCTCTTTTATGGAACTCTCTTCCGGCTGAAATTCGTCGGGCTCCTAGTGTTCAGACATTTAAGACTCTTGTTAAGACTCATTTGTTTAATTTGTCATATAATTGTTAATGTGTTTCTTTTCTGTTCAGCGCTTTGTACCCACTGGAAAAGGCGCTCTATAAATGCCTGTTGTTATGTTTATGTTATGTTAGGATTGAACCTTGAGGTACTCCACAATTTAAATTTGCTAAATCTGATTTTTCTTTATTGTAGTACACATATTGCCGTCTATTGCTTAAAGGGACTAGTCTAGATTCCACTTAGGATTAAAAACTTATGGAAATGCTCTAAATAAAGCTTTAAAGTGTAGTAAAATCCGAAAAAGTACAAACAATTACATAGAAATGGTCCACATTGAGGTAGAATTAATTCGCAATATATCATTCTGTGATTGTGGTGTGACTACCCTGTGTATTCTAAATCCTAAATTTGTACCTCGGGTGGATTTACCAGATAAAAGATCAAACAAAGCTCCGAGAAATAATTTATTACATATTTAAAAGTATACAATTTCATCAAAAAAAAATTGTTTACCCATCACAGTTTTCACACCATTTTTGCCGCCGGCGGCAAAATTAAAGTTGGTAAAGAATTGCAATTTTCTCCAATGTTCCTCACAATCATGGAAAACTACTGGTAGGTTATACTACTACAATTATGTTCTATTGATTCATGTAAAAAATATGTAGGTGAAAAATTAATGGGAAGAATCTAGGCCAATCCCTTTAAGTAACTTGCAAACCATTCCAAAGCTTAACCCCTAAATCCACAGTATGTTAATTTTTGCTGTTAATTATATGATAAATAGTGTCACAAGCTTTCGACAAATCTAAAAATATACCAACTGTTTAATGACTTTTTCCTACCGCATTACATATTTTAACCACAAAATCGATTATAGCCACACAAGTAGAGTGCTCTTTTCAGAATCCATATTGGTTATCAGTCTCTCCATTATCATAGAGAAGCTGGGTGGCAGTACAGATACTGGTCTGTAGTTGGAAAACATTCTAGTCATTTGATTGGTAAGTTTGTAACACGTGACCATTTGTCATTTTTACTATCACTATCATCCGTTTGATAGTCTTTACTATCACTTTAATCCGTTTGATAGTATATTGACTCTTATCGTACACTCTTATTGTGAAAGAGTGAAAAACCACTCTAAAAGAGTGAAATTTCACTCTTAGAAAGAGTCATATGAGTGACCAATCTTTTAGAGTGAAGTTCACTCTCAAGAAAGAGTGATAGTAATTCACTCTAGGAAAGAGTGACCCTATTATTATTATGAATAGTTCACTCTAAATGATCTGGGAGGGATAAGAATAAATCTTCAAAAGAATGAAAGTTCACTCAATGATCTAGTCGTCTTGTTTTATTGTGCAAATATTTATCGGTGAGTAGATGCTAGACAATAAACTTGGCGGTGTAAGCTTACTTAATACATTCGCCAATGTATTAAGTAAGCTTACACCGTCAAGTTCCATCGATCCAGTGTTTGCATGATTAGCGTCACTGTTGGGTATTTATTGTCTGGCATCTACTCACCGACAAATAGTTGCACAATTTCCTCTGAAATTCCTTTGTCTGTCACTCCTCCACAGTCTCCAACTCAACCACCGCCATGTTGAACAGTGAGCGCTAACGATTTCCGTAGTTACAACAGCGCGAGTATCCGCGTTCCTGATTGGCTAGAACTTCACTCCGTAAAAAAGAGCGGTGTTTTCGAGCCACTCTCCTGCGAGTGAACGTCACTCTGGTACAAGAGTGAATTACCGCAAAGTATTTTCACTTTTAAAGAGCTAAAACGCACTCGATTAGAGTTAAAACTAATTCACTCAAAATTTCGAGTGATTTTTCACTCTTTCGCATTTAGAGTGTACTGGATTGAAAACTACAGTGGGATAATGGGTAAGTACAATAGTTTAAATGTGTTATCAAATGACTAGAAACTATAGATGAGTTATATAAAACAAATATTAACTGCTTATATTCGCGTAATCCCCCATTGAAAGATTGATTGTCCATTTCACTTGCCTATCGGCTCCCGAAATGGAACAATAAATCTTTCAATTCGGGATGGTATCATAAGTAGTTAATATTTGTATAATATACAACCTTTGCAATTTTAAGACTGTACTACACCGGAAAATATTGACATGTTAAATATAGTTGTAAGTGGTTTAGCTCTTTCGTTAGCAATCTTTTTCAAAACATTATTACCAATATCAACATGACCGGGACTCTTATTTTTATCAAATTTCAAAATAATTTTAACAATTTCACTTTCAACAATGGTTTTAATAAATATACTCTCCTTCATTGGTGCATTCATGTATTCAGCATATGCTTTACCTGTTGGTCCAAAGCCAACAAAGAAATCATTGAATGCATTTGAAATTCCCTTTGGGTCCTCAATAGTAATATTTTCACCCTTTTAAAGTGTGTTTGATTTTGTTCTTTTTTTTTTTTGTTGCGTCTAGTTCTTGTATTTATCAATTTCCAAGTTTGTTTTTTCATATCACCTTTGTTGTGTTCAAATTTTTATACATATAGTTTATTGCGATATGTTTTAAATTTTTGTTTTCTTTGTTTGCTTAGATTATTTATGAATTCTTTATATAACCTATTTTTAGTATTAATACTTTTTAATAATCCCGTTGTAATCCACGGACTTTTAGGTTCTTTCCTTTTGTAAAATACATATATTTTGCGTAGATTTTAATAAATATTTTAAGAAAGGTTTCATAGTCTTCATTGACATAAACGCTATCCCAATTCCCAATCAACATTTGATATGCTACCATCACTCAGTATTCTTTTAAATACATGCTTTTTTCAGTCAATTTATTTTTCACTTTCCAGTTTCTTGTAAGAATAGTGGGCAAACAATCAGTGATGTTAGTAAATACAATTTTACTTTTTACATTATTATCATAATAGAGGTCTTTTCAAACAGCGATCGGAAAACTTCGGAAAACATGGTCACGTGCCACACACAAGGCTTAGCAGTGAGACTTTTTTCCCAAGACCGAGAGATAAACTGTATGGTAATGAGTTAGTCACTGCTTTACAAGAGCCAATCACAAGCCCTACTTGAAAGTTAACCAAGCAGAAAATATTGTTAACAAGAAAATTTGACCCTGACCAGAATCAATATCTCTATCCGCTACACTGAATTCGCATATTAAAAGACTGGTCAGACGTAACAACAGCACCAATGTGTGTCTCGCGTGTATTAAGTATGATAATTAGCCCAACACTTGCGATCTGGACCCAAACAAATGATCATGTCCTGAGTGGTTCCACTGATCGTATGTAGCCTATTAACTGTATTAACAGAATAGGCGTACGTAAACATACAAATCAGACTGATTTTTCTCGATTCAGTCAACCAGCGGGTCATTGAAAAGTACGTTATTTTCTTTTCTAGGCAAACCAAAGTGATATTACACTCTGTCTGATTTTACTGGAGATGAAAAATTTAAATTTTTTTGAAATTCACAATTAATGCCACAATTTGATAATTAGGCTTCCAAATTCATCATATATGACCAGATAGTACCTCAATTTTCCTTAAACATAGATATTTTCAACGTTCAAATCCAGAATGATGATAAAAATGTGGAATTTTAAACTACAATTTTATAGAAAATTATTTCTCAAAATTATCTTTGAAAAATTGCGTATTCTCACTTCAAATAACCAGGACACTCGTCATAATTTGGTAACGCACAAAATAAAGGCTCGTTTTTCATTTCATTTGATTATTTTCTGAGAAAATTACTTGAAACGGTCAAATCCACGAAAATAAGGTGGGTTTGTCAATTTGTTAGAGGCAAAATGTCGAAGTTTAAAATCTTCTGTGGAGAAGCCTTCGTTAGCGATCAATAACTCTTTTGTCTACCCAATGTGATTAGCCAGTCAAGTGTGCAGCAAATTGCGCGGTGATAAACGTGGTTCAATTGAATATTCCTGGCACATGGTCTGTATACATAAATCTGCACGTGGTTGCATCTTGCCCTGTTTGAATTTCCGAACTTGCAACAGAAAACCCTACATTTCAGGTATAAATTTGACGGTGATAAACAAGCAGGATACTTCTCATTTTCAGTGAAATGAATAATAAATATCTTGTTTGCACATTTATGTTAGTTAGAAATGGTAACATTACCGGAAACGGTCAAGTCCACGATTTTTGTTTTACATCCCAGGAAAAAGGAAAATTCACATACAATGTTCAAACACTAATTTCAATCATTTTAATAAAATGCTATAATAATTATTTATTACAATGATTTTAAGAAAAGACAAAATCAACATATTCCGCTTACAGCAATAAAATCAAGCGTATAGATTTCCAGAAAAAGCTATCCAAATTGCGCACTATCATTCGGAAAAAATCGGAAATCTTCGGAACATGTTAGCAAAAGTTCCATTTCACAGAAAGAAATTGTGACCTTGCTTTTGTGCACAGACTGACCTGCTGGTTGACTGGATTGGAAAACGAATATAACGACAGGGGTCCAGTCCTGGCTTATGATCACAATCTTCAGTATAACAGGCCGGCATGTTTTCCCTTATTTTTTTTTTAAACAAAAGTTATGGTATAAAATCGGAGTCGGACTTTTTTCTCCATAGACTTAACGTCTGGCGTATTAGACAGCATGTGTATGCAAGACTGACAATCGGAAGGCCTGTGTTGAGTCTATGAATACCTGACAAGAGTAGGCCTAAATGATGAAGGGTGGGATTGAGTTGATTTTATTTGTGTAAACATGTTAAAGTTGTAAAAAAAAATCAAAAAGTTAATTATGTCGGTGTCTCTACTCTTAAATAAATCTATTGAACGTTTAAAATGAAAATAAGAAGTGAAGAAAAAAACCAAACAAACAAAGATTGCCCGCGGACTCGAACCCGGCCCAGTAAATGAAATGACGTTGGTCTGATACTAGTAAGTCATTAATGCCCGGCGCCTTAGTCCGCTACGCTAGCCACTCTTCTTGATATGTGCACATGTCAATGTAACGTTACTTATAGTACTATACAAATTTGGCCAAAACGATACTCCGTATCGCTCTGTTTAATTTAGCTAGTTACGCTTGCGCGATGCATGAGGTCTTTGGATCGGTGTATTGTGCATAGTAATTACTGTACCTATCGCGCTGTGCAGTATGTTATGCGATACTGGCAATAGAAATTATTAACGAGGACTTCATTTGATGTTGCTATTGTTTTGAACATGTAATGCAATTCCTAATTTCGTCATTGTGAAGAATCAACTCAATTGATTTTGATGTATTTGGTATCAAATTAATCTTTGATTAGTATAGTTTCTCGGGTTGGTCATAAGATTGTACTAATGGTAAAATAATTCAAAAAAACTTACCTAGAACGACTTTGCAGTTACAATATTCATCTGCAAAAACCTTTTTAGCATTGAAAATCATGTGAAATAGATGCAAATTTAATCAGTTTTTACTCGGAAATAAAACTAGTCACAAATTAAGTTGAAGCAATAAGTCAATTTCTTGAATCGATATCGTGACGTCAAAATCTAAACAGTTCTATAGCTGGGGCTGCTTTCAAGAGACTTTCGTCACACGTGCTGATTCCGTATAGACAAAGGAGTACATTTAGCGGTGAGCATCGGAATAAAATCCCGATATCAGGGGCTTGTAAGGCTTGTGCACAGCAGTTGCGGTCGGCAGACGACAATGAAATAAAATGAAATAGTACCGCAAAAGTGCATGATAAAAACGGCAACGTTCGTCGTTGTTGGGAACATACTGTCGAAGTGCCGAACTTTGTCAAAAGATGAGGCACAGAGGTATTGTTTATTTCCCGGAAACGATCGGAATTTGTTCAAGCTTTCGGGTATCTTCGGAAAAGATCGGTTTGAAAAGGTCTATTGTGGCTGGCTGTCCATCTCGTATGAGCCCTAAATGCCAGAAACTTCATTTTGCGCTACAGGTGAAAATACATGTTAAAGTCGTAATTTGCCGAAATTGATTTGTTGACAGATTCACAATCCTTATGCTTACTACAAAATATTAGCAAAGTTTCATTTCAAGAAAATGGTAGAAATGTGAAATAAATCTGCATATTTTAAGACAATCAACAGAAAATATAGGGCTTACTGATATTTGGACGCGTTAATCCCAGTTATACTTTTTACTCCCTGACAACCTTTGACAGACCATAACTTAACTTCTGAAAATCGTGTGAAGTTCATTAAGGCGTCATTTTATTCCTAATAAGCATGGTCTTTGCAAATAACTAAAAAAGTGAAAATGACAAGAGGTGACATTTACGACTGGTTTGGGATGGACGGTCACAATAAGGCAAGATATTGTCTATTATTGTAGCACTCTCTTCAGTAATTCTAGTTGGTTTGTGAACTGATGGTATACGAGGGAATAAGAATAGATTAAATCAAGGTATTCATGAGTTGATCTGTCAGAATTGTCCTTCAACAAGTCGATATTGAAATCACCTAGTAAAAAAATAATTTTGTTTTCACTATCCATTTGTTCAAGAATCGGTTTGAAATCACAAATAAAGTTATCAATGGGTGTATGCGCACGGTAAACAACCCAAACAATAATATTCTTTTTGTTAATGTTCTCAATTTCTGCAAATTAATCACTGTTCCACCAAGCAGATTTTTCTAGATTTTTGACATATCATTGTATATATTTGTCTAAAATTATCCTGTAAATATCATACTTTTGCAATTTGTTTCACCTATGGCTTTAATTTTCATTATAATGATTAGCCCATTTCCTCTTGAACGAAAATTGGTACTTTCGATTCTTAAATCGATATCATGCATGTCTTTTGATAGCCTCTTACGGTATACTTATTATGGGCTTCTATATATATTCAATCTTAAACCACTTATTTTGATTTATAAGTTCAGATTTTAATACAATATGTGTCCTCAGAAGAGACTCTATTCAGTTCATTTACCTATTTCATGAAATTTTGCTTATCTGAGTATAAAATCTATCATATACTCGTATAGGGCATATTACATTTTAATTTCCATCCAGGTTTAGATAAAACAATACACCGTATACTTACATATTCTTTCCCCTTTTTGTCGTTTTTGACCCAAGTATAAGCACTTTCCCAATATTTGTTGCAGCTGGGACACCGATATTTCCCATACCTTTTCTCCTCAGAATTGTTAGAGTAAGTTCGGCAAATAAACTCATATTTCGGCGCAGAAACTCTGTATAACTCCAGGCGTAGTCCATGACATGATCTTAAGAGAGATGAAGTTGTCCGTAAGTTTCTAGCAAAACAACTGAACATAATTTATCCGTATCCCGTAGTTTTATTATACTGGTATATTCATTGCTATACTTTTGCCATATAGCTTTTAATGATGTACATGTATTCCTTTAACACATAACATATAAACTTAATACGACCCCTGCAAAACTAATCGACGCGACGTGACATCCGCTGAATCATAAATACACTTTTTAAAAAAAAATCACAACCCCTGTGCCTACTTCAAAACACCAGCAAAGTTTCATGTTAAGAAAATGATCGGAAATGTCAAATTTATCTGTACATTTTGAGGGCAATCCACAGAAAATATAGGTATTACTGATCTTTAAACGCATTTTAAATCTTAAAACATGGCCTTTGTAAGTATTTGAAAAAGTGAAAATGACAACAGGCTGCATTTACGGCTGGGTGGTGTCAAATGTTCTTTAACCGGGTCTAATTGAACTACACGGAATAAGTCGCAATCGATGATTTATTGATCGCACATGTGCAAGTACGTTCTACACAATTTAATAGTAGCTAGAACATTTCAGTCACACGGACGCTGTATTTCATTACAGCGGCACCACGGGGGGCATGGGGGGCATTTTCCCCCAAGAAAAAAGTTGCCCCCCCCCCCCACCGAAAAAAAATCAGAAGCTTTTAGGCGCAAATTACTCTCAATTACCCCTTTTTATTGATCATTTTGACATAAAATGTAAAACTTTTGCGCGCTTCGCGCGTATTTAACTATCAATATCATTATTTTAGTAGAAAATAGGTGTTTTTAAGCCAAAATAAACAAATTTATCCGAAAAAAATTTGCACGCTACGCGAGCATTACATTTTTGGTCTAAAAATTTTGGCGCGCTGCGCGCGAGTTATTTTTTTCCAATTTGTTTGCCACACCAGAAATTTGTCTTGCCCCCGTTTGCCACCCCCCCCCCCCAAATGAGATGCTGGTGCCATCACTGAACCGTAAGTAAGTTGTAACGAATAAGTTGGATATACGCCGGGACAGTTGTGACGTCATAATTTATGCAAATCGGCCCACACGTGCGTTTTGGACCCAAACAAATGATCGTGTCACTAATCATACGTATTAACACAATAGGCACATGTAAACATACAATTCAGACTGATTTTTCTCGGTTGGAAGACAAAAATAACTGCAGGGGTTCCCGTCCTGGCTTGTAATCACAACCTTCAACATAATAGGCCGGCATTTTTTCCCTTATTTTTGTTTTAGACGAAAGTTATGGTATAAAATCGGAGTCAGACTTTTTTCTCCATAGACTTAACGTGTGGCAAAAATGGCCACATCGTTTGTTTGGGTCCAAAACGCACGTGTTGGGTGATGTGCATAAATTATGACGTCATAACTGTCCCGGCGTATTGCATCATGCACGGTTACAAAGAGAGGCTCCAAGATTGATTCCAAACGTGAGGTATGTAACAATCAATTTAATTATTTCATAGCTCCAGTAAGCCCAAATCAATACACCATACTTGTACTTTATTTGATATCAAATGTTTGGTGGTTTACAACACCAAGCATCCGTTATTGATAAGAAGATGCATTGGAATTGAATTTAATGTAATAACAAAGACCTATACTTGTATTGATCCAAACATCTGTTGTTACTTATGTTCCATATCGGTCATCTGTACGGTACCGGTAGATGCCCTTTCTTGCTCAATGATGATGTTTTTCATACAGATAATTTACTTTTATTTCATGATATAACATATTTGTGTATAACACCATAGTCACGTATTTTTGGGCATATCGATCATTTAAAACAGGTTTTTTTTTTCTTTCTGCGACCGTCCATTATATCTAAATTCTGACTCACAATCTTCATCTTCATGGAATTACATGAAATTCCATTTTGGCATTTCTGGCACAGAAGTGTTTTGTGAGGTATTTTCACATTCTCCTTCACACATTTACACCCAGTTGTTTTGCCGCATTTTTTACATCGAAGTCGCTGCCACGCAAATGGTTTGACGTAATCACCATGGCATCTTTTGCATTCTTGCCCATAAACCGCCTGTGGGAAAATCGAACCCAAAATAACAATAATCTACATAGACTCACCAGCTATACACTCTAAAAAAATGTTGGGTTAAAAAGGGAACATGGTTGGCAGGTTGGGTTAAAGTTTGGTATAAAATTGGATTCTATGAGCCCAATACACAAATTTATTGGTCAAGCTATGAGTTGAAAAAATATTCGTCGAGCCCAATATTTTTCAACTCATAGCGAGACCAATAAATTTGTGTATTGGGCGAATACAAGAATCTAATTTTATCATTATTAATGCTTTTAGAATCTTGTGTCCTATATCACTATACACATTACGCGTAAACAACATTTTCCCTGGCCT
>JXSR01S054334.1:154724-172483 GCA_000969725.1 Ophiothrix spiculata | reverse complement strand
AAATTTCTTTTATTTTTTCTTTTAGATTTAAATTTAAATTTTCATTTTATTTCTTTTTTAATTTCAGTTTGTATAGTTTTTAATATGGAAGGTTAGATTCCATTTTCCATGTTTAATTTTATACTTCTTTTTCCATTTTCATCAACACCACAAATATTCTCAAAATAAAAACTGCATATTGCCCTTAAGATAACAGCATGTTACTGATGTATACATCAAGGCTTGTCAAGTTTATCCATTTCCTAGGTCAAAGTCATTCCAAGTCCAACTACTTCAATACTTCAAGGTCCTAACTAACTTTATCAAAATTATTTATCCACTTCCAACCACCAATATTATTCTGCTTCCCTGTATGTACAGAGATCTATATATTCACCCAGAAGGACTTGGTGATTTTGTAATCCTTTAATCCTGGATGACAGCAGGAGTCAGACATGCTCAACAGGTGCTGGACTTGAAATAGAGTTTCTTGTCCACAAGTGGACTACTACATTTCAAAACAAGGGGTGATTCATATTTACCACTGATTACAAATGTTTTTTAATTCAGTAAAACAAATACCTTGATTCAAATAAGCAGGAAAAGGTACTCCAAATACATCAGATATAAATATATTCCCCATTTTGAGTCAACTTCGAATTCTCATTTTGAAACATTTTCAATTATATTTCATGGTATTTAACCCTAGCAGTTTCCCAAAGCTAAAATTGATGATTCCTACAATTTGAAAAATATCAAAATGAGTGCTCGACAGTGATTGGCTTCTACCGCTGACCGTAGAGGGGATTACAATATCTCTGAGGCCCTTTGGCCAGCTAGTAGATTTACACTTTCAGGAATACTATAATACAAGGGGAGAGGAAACTTTTTCATGGAATACTATAGTATACAACATGTACAAGGGATGAGGAAGAAAACATGTTAAACATTTAGGCCTATATGCTTTTACCATCAAAAGCCTGTCATGGGCCTCAAACTGAGGCTACTCATATTTTGAAAGGAAGAAAGATATATCCATGGATTTTTTTGTTGTAAGTAAAATATAATAGGTTTTCGTGTGGCTTACATGAGTGTACTGTCAATTCCGAGGATTTAACTGGCAAAAAGTTCTAAACCTTTATTCTGATTGGTTGAATAGCGATCATCTGATCAGTATATATTGTGTGAGCTGTATTCTGATTTGCTGATAACTAATCATCTGACCACTATAGTTGCATATACTTTCATATCAAAGAAGCTGAAAGAAACAGACAAATTGGTCTTATTTTCGTAGCTCATTTTAAATGGGTCTCTTGGACCCCTCCACCAGTGATGGAGTCAAATGATTTTCTGCTTGCCATGGCAGAAATTTACTCCAGCTGGAATTACAAATAATGCATGTGAAATAGAGATAGTACTTTACTAATCAGACCATTTTTATTGTCTTTATCTCTACAGTCCAGATCATATGGGTCTATTAGACCCTTCCACCAGTGATGGCCGTGTGATTTTCTTCTTGCCATGGCAGAAGTTTACTCTAGCCGGAACCACCGATAACCCATGTGAGGTCAGACATGATCCACCGCCAACAGAAAAAGAGATCAAGTTTATTCTCAATGAAGTCAAGAATTATTTGAGTCCTGATGTTGCAGGTGAGAACTAAGATCCTGTCTTGGAGAATGACTTGTTTTGATGATGTATTTGTGTGTTTTGTTGTTGTTGTGTTTTGTTTTGTTTTCTTGCTTTAGACAATGCCATTGTTCTCTTTTTAGGGAGTTCAGTATTACATACTTACAAATTCGTTTTATTAGCTCATTCACTTAGAATTGATCCCTGAAAGTAAGTCACAGAAGAGATACTTATTTATAACCTTGGACAAATAAAACTAAATATACTTTTAGTATCATTTCTCCATCACCAGATCCATTGGTGTAGCTAGGGGGGATGCAGCACATTCAGTTATATTTCTGATGCAAACTCCCATTTACTATGCATTTTAAATAAGCCTCATTTTCACCATTTGATGTTTTAAAGCCAGTATATAAGGAAATTTGACTGCAAGGAAACTACATTGAAATCAAATGTTGAAAAAATCTTCACACACGATATAAAGTGGGAGACTGCATCAGTAGTAACTGCATGTGCACCATAGGCAGCGGAAGTAGGGGGAACATGTACACCCTAAATTTCACAAGGGGGAACGGGCCCCCTCAAAAAATAAAGACGAAAGAAAGAAAAGGAAAGGAAATTGAAATTTCCCCTTTGTTTTGATAATTTAAATGTGAAAAATCAAAAAACATTGCTGTGCGAATTTTCACATATTATGTCAGTTTTCAGTAAAAATTTTCCATTTTCATGCAAATATCCAGATTTTTTTAACAATTTGTAGCGGAAATTAGCCAATTCAACTGATTTTCTTTTCGGCGCGCTACGCGTTACATAACAAAATATCATAATCTTTCTCCGACCATTTTTGTTCCAAAAAATTTGATTTAAAAAAAAATAGCCTTCCACCTTAAAATTGTAGCCTTCCGCCACCACTGATGTGCAGTACCATCAGGTACAAAATTATTGAAATGGTCCATGAATAAACAGATGTTTTTTAATTATGATATCTGTCGTGTATGATGTAATGAGTTCTCAATGCATTATTATATGTCACACTGCATTTCTCCAATTTGTTTTTCAGTGCGTCGAGGCGATGTAGTATCAGCATGGAGTGGTATCAGACCTTTAGTAAGAGATCCAAATGCGAAGAGTACGCAAGCCATCGCTAGGAATCATGTCATCGAAATCATGGATAACAAACTTGTCAGTATTGGTGGTAGGTATCAAAATGATTTGCGCTATATCACTGTTGTCATTAGGTTCTTATGCTAAGAGTACACAAGCCATCACTAGATATCATGTCATTGAGATCATGGATAACAACAAACTTGTCAGTGTCATAGCATTGATGGTAGGTATTAAAATGATTTGCTATATCACCGTCGTCAGGTCTTAATGCTAAGAGTACGCAAGCCATTGCTAAGAAAACCGTTGCTAGGAATCATGTCATCAAAATCATG
Source organism: Ophiothrix spiculata (assembly GCA_000969725.1). Classification (NCBI taxonomy): domain Eukaryota; kingdom Metazoa; phylum Echinodermata; class Ophiuroidea; order Amphilepidida; family Ophiotrichidae; genus Ophiothrix; species Ophiothrix spiculata. Next base: position 169,436 of record JXSR01S054334.1, on the reverse strand, counting down.
GATAGCAAACTTGTCAGTAGTGGTGGCAATTGTAAAAATGATCTGTACTATATCACCATTGTCATTAGGTCCTAATGCTATGAGCCATTGCTTGGAATCATATCATTGAGATCATGGATAACAAACTTGTCAGTATCAGTGGCAGGTGTCAAAATGATTTGCGTTGTATCACCATCCGATGTAGCCAGGTTTCCAGCATTTGGGTCAAGGACTAATACATTTTGATAAAAACATTAAATATACAGATTTTTGGAAGCGTTATTTGTTAATTTTGTTAATTTTTTTGAAACTAACACATATTGAATTAAACCAAGATAGGCTGCGGAGAGTTTGAGGGGTCCAGTTTTCAATTTTCTCTATCTTAATTTTGATTGAAAGGTGGAAAGTGGACAACATACCGTAGCATGGCAAAAGATACTGTGGATGCTGCAATCAAGACATGTGATCTAAAACCCAAGAATGACTCCCTGACTGACGGGCTGCTACTTGAAGGTGCCCATGGATGGTCAGAAACATCCTTTATCAGATTGGTGCAAGATTTTGGTTTGGAAACAGAGGTGAGTATTTAGAACTGGAAATCCAAGAATGACTCCCTGACTGATGGGCTGCTACTTGAAGGTGCCCATGTATGGTCAGAAACATATTTTATCAATGGTTTGAAAACAGAGTTGGGTACTTGATTTGTATGCTGAAAAAAAAAATGGTTAGGCTGTATGTCTAAAGACATTGTTCACCTGATATACGAGGGGAGTTTAATAAATGTGGTCTGAGGTAGAAAGAACGGGGATGGGCTATGCAGTTTTTATATATATATATTATGTAGTTCAATTTGATGAATATATGGAAAGTTTCAAGTAAATATCTGCTCTTGTCTTAATGTTCCAGAAAATTAAAACTAACCAGTTAGAGATTTCTGCATGGTAGTTGATACGTTAGTCCTTCATACAGCGTCAAAAGGATTAGGCTTCTCTGGCTGCTGAGTTAAAATATAGCTGTAGGGAGGTAGATGTGGGGTCTCTTCACATTCTAGTAAAAAATTGTTGAACGAGTATACTATATGGCAGCCATTTTAGATATGACGTTTTTGCATTCACGTGATGAGTGAACTTGAGATATTGTTGTTTTCTTTTCTATATCTAGGAATAAGTATGATTAATTGAATATGTTAATCTTGTTGTTTGCAGGTTGCAATGCATTTATCCAATACCTACGGTAACAAAGCGGTCGAGGTAGCGAGGATGGCAAACATGACGGGGAGACGATGGCCTGTTGTTGGCAAAAGACTGGTAGAGGACTTCCCATATATTGAAGCAGAGGTAAAACCTACAAATTGCTTATTGTTATAATTCTCCATATTCAATCAGTATGAATTGGTGGAGATGAGTCAAATGGGTAATTCTTAAGAAATTGGTAGCTATTGAGATTTATCTAAGAATTTTGGACACAATTTAATTTATAAATGCAAAAGAGTGTTCCAGGGAATATTTCACAAATGTTAACAACTGTTACGTAGTTCTTGTCTTTGAAATTAAAGGTGTATGTTTGTTTGTTTGTTTTTCAGTAAGTACTATATGTTTCATGCATGCTGTGCACTTTCCATATGAAGATATAAGATTGATCAGTATTCCCAGTATAGATCAATCAATAAAGTTACAGAATTCTTGGCTTCTTGTTCAGAATGAAATTTGAACTTGTTGAGTTATAGTTCAAAAATTGTAATGATGAGCACAAATATTTTTCCTGAATTGTGATAGACTTTCAGCACTTGGCTAAAGCACACATGAAGAAAACCCATTGACATGAAGAAAACCCATTGGCAGCAATGTTTACAAACAGGAGCCATGCAGGATCAACTACATAAAAAAAACTAGCTTAGGGGTCTAAAATATGGCATATTATTAAGGACCTCAACAAATATGGAAGCTAATGTTTTTGTACTAATTATACATGTCAATTTATTTTAAGGTGCTCCAATTCCATTTGTGATCTCTAGACTACCTTAGTAAAATGTCAAGCCTTTTGGTCAACATTTTGTTTAATTCTGGAAACAAGCCATCACTTTTCCAGGAGTGGAAGTTGATACCATCATAAACTTTGACAATCTGACGTATGGAACAGACTTGGATCATGATTATAGCCCCTGGCCCAAGGTGTAAGCTGGTGGGGCCAGAAAGTGGTCAAAATGGTCATTTGAGGTTGAATGTTCCATACCAATGTTAAGGTCAAGGAAGTTTGCTCAAAATATGTAAGGTCTTTTCATTATCACTGCAATAACTCTTTGAATCATGATCCCACACGGCATGTAAGGTGACCATATTCGGATAATACATTTTTCTGCTGAATCCCTTTGCAAATATCAGGCAAGACCTGTGGTTCGTGAACCAACTTGGATGGTAGAAGGATCATATTGACTAAGGAGGAAAAGTGGTGTTGAAGTTATCTGTCACATTATATTTGATTTAACATGTCTCTTGGGAGCCATTTGGTACATTAAGTCAATGGGATGGTAATTTATGATGTATCACCTGCAACGCTAGATAATGTTTAATGGTCAAAATATTCTTATTTGTATTTCTACCTGTCCAGGTTTCCTATGCAGTCAAGGAGTATGCATGTACTGCAATTGATGTCTTGGCACGGAGGACTAGACTAGCATTCTTAAACACAGAAGCAGCTGAAGAAGCGTTACCTAGGATAGTAGAAATCATGGCTAAGGAATTGGGGTGGAATAAAGCCAAAATACAGGTGGGTAGTCTACCCTATAAGTCCAGTTTAACGAGTACTGGACTAGCGTTCTCAAATGCACAAGCTGCTGAGGAAGCGTTACCTAGGATAGTAGAAATAATGGCTAAGGAATTGGGATGGAATAAAGCCAAAATACAGGTGGGTAGTCTATTTATAAGCCTAGTCTAACAAGTACTGGACTAGCGTTCCCAAACACACAAGTTGCTGAATAAGCGTTACCTAGGATAGTAGTAATCATTGCTAAGGAATTGTGTTGGGATAAAGCAAAATTACAGGTGAATAGGCCCCTTTGTAGTGGATTGGCTGGATAAAAGATAAGGCAACAAAAAGAATATTGTTTTACAGGCCCGACCGACCCAGGTTTCACATTTTGCAAGATTTTTTTTAAAGTTTTGCTGGAATCATTTTGATCAAATGAAACATATTAAATATTTTTCTTGGGTAATTTGTTTCTATTCATTCTTTCCACAGTGTTTTGATTTTGGCACTAATGAATACCAATCTTAGTATAGAGCAAAAATGAAAAGAAAAGGATTAAATAAAACCTTATATAATAAAAATAAAAGCACCAATACTGATCATCTAGTCTTCTCATTCAATAAGTTATAACTATGCACATATACAGCAGCATAAGAAAAATTATTTTATCTTGTCACATGATTGATGTATATCTTTTTATTTTTGTAATATTGCAGCATGAGCTTGCAAGAGGAAGTAACTACCTTCAAGTCGAGATGGGTCAGCAATGCAAGGCAGATTTGATGCAATTACCAGAAAGTTTCACAGAAGGAGAATTGAAGAAATACACATCTCGGTTCCATACACTAGATAAGGACAAGAAAGGCTTCATTACACCTATTGATTTAAGAAAATACCTGGAGGTAAAATTACCAAGATATTTCATGCACCATTTTCATTCCTTCAAATCCTTCAAATACCCATCATGCCCACACTTTTAGATACTTCAAATAAGCTCTCCTTAATTATATAGTTTTATCTTATGTAAGATAAAATATTAGAACTTTATACACTAAATACCATATAGCAAGGAGAGCATACCCTTTTATTATACCTTGATCACCACTAAATAAGCGGGAATTGTGCGTTTTTTCATCACCCGCAAGCAAAGGTAATCCCATTCACACGCGCGTCAAAAATACTGATGTGCAAGTCACTTGCTCAACACATACTGTGTCAACTGCAATTGTGTTGTGTATGAGTCATCACAAATATACCCTAAAATATTAGATGGGACCAAATCATGTAAACTAAATTTAATAAACTAGATTTTTTCTTTCCTTCTTACAACCTTACTTTGACTATTTCAGAGCATTGGTGAAAACGTTGCCGAAGACCAGCTGAGAGAGATGTTGAATGAGGTTGACTGCAATAAGAATGGCAAGCTGGAACTGGATGAATTCTTACAGGTATGTAGGGCTCGTTTGCCTGTGTCAGTGCAGGGGGGGGGGGGCTTTACATAGCGGTAGTTACCTTCCCTATTAACACTGCGGCTCGGTATCAATACCCTATCAGGCCAGATACATATGTGACCCAACCCCTCAAAATGTACAATATGTGGCCAGAAATCCAAAGTTAGGTACTGATATTCAAAGCTTGTTTATTTGTCTTTGATATGATAGCATATTTATGTCAACAAAGTTAAAAATATGTTTGAAATTTAGAATGGTGTATAAAATGGATCAGACATGGTCACAAAAATCGTAAAATTTACATTTTTTAAAACATTCTCCTATTATAAGAATTAATTTGTTGAAAATATACATCTCAAGGAACTCAATTTTCATCATGTTTCAAAATTGACCTGACCATTTTCACTCATTTTAAAACCATATTTAAAAATCGGTTTTGCCAAATTTTGTGTCCTTCTACGTGGCATGTGGTCCGTGGTCATTACTTGGTCCACGTAGGTTTTCTCTTAGTTTTCTTGTGTCTGAAACTTGAAAAACTTGAATTCTGTCTGTGGATATATAGAGGGGAGAACCCAGGCTACCTATACTGTCATGTGTAATGGTATCAAGGAGCTGAAATTGAGTGTATTTGGGTCCATTCGAGTGCAGAGATTCAGTTTTACTAATTTACGTTAACAATGTGCAGAACTGAACTTGAGTGTATCATGAAAAGATGCGATGCATTATCAGCAAAAACCCAATACATCAGATTTGATTCCTGTGCTGGAATACAGATACCCCTTCAAAGTACAATGATGCACTAGTTAGATCAAGGCAGTTCTCAGCAGAAATTCTGTTAGAAATAATTAAATTTGTAAGTGAACAAATGTGTGCATGCATTTTGTAGCAAAGGTATGATTTGTGAGCAGTCTTTTAAAAAATGACAGTTGATTCTACAATTTGTAAATAGTTGGTGAGAAAATTAAGAAAAACAAAAGTCATATTTACTCCTTGAACAGTCATATATACAATGTTTATTAATTAATAAACCTCATTCTAATTATCACAATAAGGTTTTGATGATGTTTTTTACTTTGATATTTGAAATGCAAATAAAACTTAGAAATGTATAAGAACAAAATTGGTATGTATAGTGTTTTCATATATTAAATTTCCCTGCTTACTGCATCGTTTAACTCGAGCGTAACAGGCGCAATCATCGGCGCTTCACAAGCACTGGAATTAGGCCAATCATACGCTGTGAATACGTGCGACTTTCACGCAAACCACCGTAGCAACAAGCATCGTTCTCCAAAAAACCCGCGAACGGAGAAATTTAATTATTAAAATTACTATACACTTTAAATTTCCTCGTTTGTGAATTGTCTATTTATGTAATTCCAATTCTATTGTTTAAATGATTCAGCCAAAATAAGGCCCTTCAGCTCAAAAGTAAGTGTGTGCCAAAAATGTTTTGGGTATTGTGAAACTAACTGTTGTGCTTTTTGTCGGGTACATATTAATATCTGCACTCCTTTATACATTGGTCTTGGCAATCCCTATATCACAAACTACAATGAGAGATGGAATATGTGGAAATAGAAGATTTCTCCTTCATCTTTACAAGGCCAGTTTAAAACTCAGCCAACAGTCGACCACCAAGAACCGGCGGTTCTGAGCAGTTGCCTTTGTTGAGAACAATTGTAACCGGCTAGATCCAGCAGTTTCAAGCAGTCAACGGCAGGTTGAGTTTTTAAGTCTTCCCTTAGGGTATGGGTCATGGCATTAAGATAAGTTTTCTAAACCAAGCCATTCAATAATAATAGTAAGGGTATGTAAATGACTAGGCAATTTTAACTGACCACATTCTTACCAGATTTCAACATACAGAATCAGCACAAAACATGCTTTGGAGAAATTGGTAAATACAGACATAAAAAGTGCTATAGTTTTTTTGTTTTCTTTTTAAAGAAACATCCACTTACTTACTGTCTTAAAAGACAGTAAGTAAGTGGATGTTTTGGGGATTTTCTAAAAACTGATCAGTTTTGCAGGAATTGTTTGTGTTAGTTGAATGAATATTATGTCATCCATGGAATTTGTAAATGGGAATCATAACTCATATTGACTGCATCGTAAACCCTATGGGATCTTGGATTGTCGCTCATCGTGGGTGAATTAGTGTGCCTCTGCCATTTTGCAGATGAGCATTTCACACTCTAGACTCTTAGAAATGGAAATCACATGAAAATCAGTGTACCTTGCCCAGACAGAGTTGTAAATGACACTGCTGGAAACAAGTACATTGTGCATCAATGGATACACAAGATTTATCTGCCTAGGTATGGGGCTTTATCACTCAATAGATAAAAATACAACAATTTTATTGGTTAATAGCTGAAAAGTTTATTTCCGTATTGCATAAAATTTCATGCGATACAAAATCCTCCATGTGATAATCGTATCGTACAGCTCTTTTACCTGCTCAACTTGTATTGCTTTTGTAAAGTTGTATTGAAAAACGCACGCTGTTGTTATGCATGCGCGACTAACTGCAACGCGTTGTTCTATGCGATGCCGAAAGAAATAGCTGTCAATCAAGCCAGGGAAATTGCAAATCTAAAATTGATTGCAACGTTATAAAAAATATAAAAATAACCACTTTCAAAGCATTTTTCCTGGCAAGTTCGTTTTTTTCAGCCTTGTGTGATACGAACCCAAACCATAAATATTTTCTCATATTGCAAACAGGAGATAACTAATAATATAAATATGGAGGTACAATATTATAGTAAAACGAAGACCGAGCGGTGATGATAACGTGGATAAGTTAGGCTGATGGAAAGCCTATTTAATGTAACTCATAAATCTGTTGCCATGGTAATAGTAAACACACTTAGCACCAGTCGTATATTTCTAATTATTAATCTTCAACATCCGGTAAATAATATCTAAACAATAACTCTCTTTACATTTACATGGGCTTGACTGCTTATATCAAACATCTGTATGAGTCCCTATTACATTTATACAGTCAGTCACAATCGAACCTTACACAAACTAATTGTCCTCAATAATGTATCTATAGCAGCCAAGGATGTTCATCAAATTACACATTATTAACATAAACATCCCAATCTATATATTTACAATCCTGCAAACTCTTCAAATCCACAAAGGAACACTGCGAAGTCCACACAGGATTCCGTTTATAACCACACAGGTTTCGCCGTATAGACCAGCTCTCATCTGATAGTCGCACACCACTAAAAATGTCACTATGTTTTTGAAAAGACACACAACACTAATACTAAAACCCAATTTTACCACAATATGTCTGCTCCATGAGGGAACACAAAGTGGTGGCAAGTATGGGTTCACCTTTGTGTGTAACTGATGAATGCACATTTCACATCAGGTTAGGGGATAGGCCTCAACCGTTTTAGTTATACCATTTGTGAGAGGGTGACTTACTTATTTCATTTTTAGTTCACTTGAGCAACATTCACTGCATATCATACCTGAGATTTTAAAAGCAGATTGTGTGGTTGATGTCATTCCATGACTTGCAGTGACATATGTGTGTTTTTTATTTACTTAAAGTATCCATAGGGAAACTATGATCCTCTAATATACTATATACAGCACTTCACCCTACTTTAAACTTTCTGTAATTGTTTTATTATTTTTGTCTTTTATATTGCAACAGCTTATGAGTGCAGTAAAAACAGGAGCCTGGGCCAATATCCGACTGGAGACAGTTCTCAGCATTGGAGAAAGAAAAGAAGCAATCCCTACTTCAAGGAGTGGTGGAGGAGTGTAAGAAATGTTAGAAGGGTAGGGTGTATGGTGTAGACTACTAGCCTATTCATGATGAAAGTACCGTATATCCAGGAATGTTTACCCGGGTGACCATATTAATATGTTAAGCGCACAACGTCATATGCGCACTATTACATTTGTGCATTGCACACAAAGTAATATATGGTCGGTTGTGCAGAAATGCCTGTATTTGCCGTACTTTCAAGATCCATTATGGGACATACGAAAGTGGTCTATTGTAATGCTTTTAAGTGCAGCTCAGTATTGGAGACAGAAAAGCAGCTATCCTTACTTCAAGAAGTATTGGTGTAAGCAATAGACATCCTTAGCTTGATTGAATGTTTACATTTAAACATTCACAAGAAAGTTTTAAAAAACTAAGGGTCCTGTAATTTTAAAAGAGATCATCCATCCCAAACCAGCCATAAGTGCAGCCTCTTTGTCATTTTCAATTTTTTTAAATATGTGCAAAGACCATGTTATAAGGATTAAAATGACACCTTACTGAACTTAATTTGATTTTCAGAAGCCAAGTTACGGTCCGTTAAAGGTTGTCAAAGAGTAAAATGCATAACTGGGATAAAGGCGTTCAAAGATCAGTAAGCCCTATACTTTCTGTTGATTGTCCTCAAAATATACAGATATATTTCATATTTTTTAATCATTTTCTTTGAATGAAACTATGCAGGTGTTTTGAAATTACAACCTTGACATGTATTTTCACCTGAAGTTTGCTGCATTTATGGCTCATATGGGCTGGATGGTCACATATGTGGTTTGTGTTGTTGGGATATTTTTTAGGTGCAATGAATTATTTCTGGCTTGTGTGTTGTATTTTTATGTGCAGTTGATAGTAATTCACCAATCCTATTTGTTGAGAGCCAATTGGTATTTCCCTTAATCCTTTTATGTACATAAATTCTGTAATCTCATTGGTCAGACATATTCCAGATAAAGCCCATATTCAATTTTTTTAGAAATAAAAATATACTAAACCCTGAATATATCCTGTATTCTGTGACTTCTACACAAATACTATGTTGCTCTTTATTCATTGTTCTGTTATTTAAAATGCTGCCTGATAATGTAATGCAGTGCTTATGCATAATCATTCTCGATGTGAGGGTGCATGCACAGATCAATACATGCATAATCAACCAAACGTGCCGCTCAGTTGCGACTCAGGGTTTCATCATGCTTTGTTTAAGTGTTTCCAACTGAATTGTTTGATGGTAGGGTACACCAAAGAAATTACAGAGTTTATGGACACTTACAATAATAAATTTGTTGCCATCTGCTTGTTCTCATGTAATTGAGAGCAACCTAACAGCCTCATGGAATGTGGCAACAAACCTTAGATATGTGTCTGTATTTGTTGAACAAGCAGGCCGGTAATACTAATAGTATCACCTGTCAAAACACAAGTCTAAATTATCTTCCAATATCTGCTACTTAATTGTTTCAACCATATGTATGTATGTACAAATGTAATGACAAACCATAGATATTGTCTACATCGTGCAACAAAAACAGCGATAATGAATTTTTTATGTAAATTGTAGTCATACAAATACATGTAATGTTAAAATAAAACTATGGACTGTAAATTTATTATCGTCAAAAGGCAAATTATGGCTTGGTCCACATTGCACAACAAAATACAGGGGATCATCATGTTGATTTGTAGTCATACAAGTAATGAGAAAATAGCCAACAGACATTATATAATTTGTCTTCAAAAGTAAAAATATGTTCCTCTACATGTTTGCCATTTTGAATTAGAATTTATACTGCATTGACCAATGGAGCAACAGGTGAAAACTAATAGTGTAGGTGGAATATGATTACATTCCATTGGTTGGGCACACAACACTGCTAGTTATTGGGTGAAGCGGAGGTAAGGTATAGGTAATTGTCATGCCTGAAAAGTCATATTCAGGGGAAGTGCCGTTGAGCCTGGATATGACACTACGGGTGACCTGGATATGACACTGAGCATCGATAATTTCCCATACTGTACATATGCTGAACCTAATGAGGAATGAGTTACAAAAAAGATTTTATACAACATTTAAAGATATTCATAGAAAAATACAAATATATAAAGTATTATATATAAAATATATATATATATGTTATTGTAGTATTGTTTGTGAAATGTTTTATGTTAAATATATTCTAACATCATAGAGTTCAGATGTTTCTAAAACAAACGCACAAAGTAAATTTGTTTAGGATGTAGTTTGTTTTGAGTTGTCATTTGCCAATTTTCCTCAAATTGCTCTTTATACTGTGGAGGCAAAAGTTAGGTCCTTTTTCAAATCTGTGGAATTATCTCCTCAGTTGATAAGAAACAGGTGTAAAATACAGCTTTATATAGAGTAATATATGATATTCCTAGTGTAGGGATTGCAGTTCTAATAAACTTAGCCTTGAGTTTGGTAGATATTTAGCTATAAAGTAACTTAATAATTTCTACAAAAAATGTTTGAATTTGAGAACAAATTATAATAGATCTGGTGGGAGAATTGTTTGGCTTGATTATTATGAATGAATTTAGATAGGTAATGTTGTTGTTTTTTATGGTTTTTTACCTTTACTTTATTGATAAGGTACAATGTTATGTTAATCCATCAAGAAGGACCATAGGCACAAGAGCGTCGGCCCAATCACGAGGTGAATCTGAACATGCTAACGCCCTCGGGCCCAGGGTCCTTGTTGATGGTATATTTTATGTAAGTAATATATGATATTGAATTTTGCTACATTTCTACAGTTAAAACTGTAGATTTATCTCTTCAGTCAATTAGAAACATTTGTGAAATACAGCTGTATTGAGTAGTATATGATATTCCAAAAGAGAAGGCATTGCAGTAGCTACCTAACCTTGAGTAAGTTAGCTATTTCAGCAATATTTTAACTGTTCACAATCCTTTCTGCTTTAACAATAATTTTACTTTCTACTGGCAAACATTTTCTGTGAGATTTGAGAACTAAATTCCAATAGGTTTTGGATTTTGGTTGAAGCCCAAGTCACCTATACTTTGATCATGACTAAATAGGCAGGAATTGAGGCTTTTCTTTATCCACAAGCAAAGTTAATCCCACTCACGTGGGCACGCGATAGATATGCACTGACCACATGCTTGAATTCAAGGCACTGTGTGTGCTGCAGTTGTCTGGTGTTTTGCTACGTATGCATACTTCAACTTTAGATGTGAAATGTCCACCTATTTAATGTTGATCAAAGTATATATCTCAAAGTACATGTATATTTCTCAAAGTATAGCATAAAAGACAGAGCGTAGCTGTAAATCTGCAGACTTGTTGAGAAAAAATGTTGAGATGATTTGTTATGATTGAATTTAGATATATATTTAGAGAGATAATTTTATGAATGGTAGGAAAAGTTTTTATAACTTATTATTACATTTTTATCAAATATATGAAAATGAAGCTTTATTGGTGTTTGTTTCTTTAAATGGTCATTCTATATGGAAACAAACTGGTGTCCCTGGGTGTTAAACTAGAGCATTGTCTTTTGTCAAAAAAATATAATAGATAACCTTAAAAAGACCACTCTTTACAAGCAGCTTGATAATAAGCATTGCATGAAAGCCTTGCTTAGCACTCGGATCTTTTAACTTGTTTTGTAAAGCTTGTTTGCCTGGAAATGTAGGAATTTAACTTTGAATACATGCGTAATCAATATGCTTTATTTTTCCACATTATATCTATGCAAATTTAATTTGGGTTTCAATACAAACTTTTTAAATTTAAGAGTATTGAACATATTGATGTATTTATTAATTTGCAGTCACTGGAATTGCTAAAATTGTTTGGATATTTAGGTTTTGATTAAATTTCTTAGTATTTATAAGTATTTATTTGCTTTAATCGCCATTATTGTTGTGCCAAAATGTACTCTTGAACAAACGGAACTACCGATACCCCATTACATATAATCCCTGAGGTGAAGTGATTGTGTGAATTGAATAAATTCTTTCTAGCAATGTTGAGTTCATATTTGAGGTGCAGTCTGAGAAAAAATGCCTTATATTACAAGCTACACAATATTACTTCATCATGTGAATGCAAAAAAGTTGTATCTGCAATAGCTGCCATATGTTAATTTACTTAACAACTAATTGTCACTAGAATGTGACAAATCTATCAGTATCATAATGTCTCTTCTACATGTCTGTGGCTCTTGAGATGGTTGTTCTGGTAATACCGTCACCTGAAAAATCATTTCAAGATCCACAGACCCACGACTGGACTCTTTTAGTATGCAATACAAATTTATTTTAAAATGGCAGCTATTACAGATACGAATTTCTTGAATTTGCATTATGATTTAATTTGATTTGTCTGTACAGTGTTGTATGACCTTGTAAAGACCTATGAAAAAGTAACTTGTTTAACTACAGTCAGGTTCTAATCACGTTGTAAACCCTGCTTGTTTTTTGTTTTTCAAAATCAATGTCAGTGTTTTACAGATGTGCCTCATGTATATTTGTATTTGAAACATGCATTTATTCATTCCATAATTGCATCAAAACATGGCAATATTAATTGTGACTGTCCATCACAAATGAACAAAAAGCCTGGCATCTTCATTTGTTCAAATATTTGCAAAGACCATGTTATACGGTTTAAAATGACATGCAATGAATTTCACTCAATATCTGCAAGACATGAATTGTGAAAGGTTGTCCTTGAATGCATGGTGAAACTAACTGTCTGTGTGAATACAGTGCTGTTTGGTGAGTCTGTATTGTTTCCATTTTATACAAGTTGTAATTTCTTTTTAAGGCCTACATGTATATCATTTATTAATTAGGCTTATATTGTTTCATCACATCAAGTTGGCTTCCAATTTAAGATGCTTTCAAAGTACAGTAAGTTCTATGTTATGATTTATTTAAATTTTTCAGCTCAGTTATTATGTTTATTTTTTTAAAGTTCAACCTTTGCATGTATGTTTTACACATGTAGCCTAAAATGAAATGTGCTGCTTGTACAAATTAGAGTCTGTTTGTGGTGGATGGTGACATGGTCAATATCACCATGGTCAAGTCAAGGAGAAAATACACTTAATATTTTTTCACCATATATTTGATATTTTGGTTTACTAAGATTTGGTGCTGTACAAATTATACTTCACTTATAAACTGTGCATATATATGGTGGAATATCATTTGGGTTCTAACAATTACAAATTTCATAATCTCTATGTACATCCTTTGTTAAATGTGCATTTGAAGTATAAGTTGCGAAAATGTATTTTTTTTAAATGTATAATATGCCATTGTTTAAAATGGGCATACACTGCCCAGGATATATTAAAAGAGCTTATAGGGATTCAGTGCAGTCTCACATAGGGCTAGTCACATGATCAAATCAACCTGTACTTCGCACATCTAGATGTATATAATAAAACTCCACGTCGTAAGTTCCTACCCATGATTTCTACGTGCTTGCAAGATGAATTAAATTAACATTTTGCTGATAATATTTGGCACGCCAACAAACTGTCATCGATTTTGAAGTCGCCTAAGTATAACCATCAGGGATGCAAGTAACTGAAGTCAAAATTTCCTGAAATGACTAAAAATGTCCCGGAAAGAGCACTTTTCCTATTCTTTTATACAGGGCAAAATTTCCTGAAAACAAGATATTTTTAGTTAAATTTCCTGAAAACTTGCATCCCTGAACCATATAACAGTAACCACTGGCCCTGTATACTCATTTGGTACTGATGATGGCTCTCTCCGTGTAATTGATCAATTTACAAGAATTGAATTCAGAAGTAATTATTTTAGTTCAATCATTCTTTGCAAATTGGCGTTGCTCGATAAAGAACTTGATACATTCTGACTAAAAATCAATGAGACTTGGTTTGTGTGCCAAAAATGATCAGAAAAACGTTAATTTAATTCATATGTTAGACATGTAGAAATCAAGGGTAGGATCTTGTGGTGGATGTGGAGTGTAGAATAAACTGGATTTCAGCAAATGATCACACATATAGGGTGACTGCCCATGCACATACACATAGTTGTGTTAATTCTTCTCACAAGCATAACACAGCTAGAGTATAAAGACAGATTGAACACAATCTGCACTTTGGAACTTAGATGCATATAGAGCCCCATAGTCTGGCATGAGTTTAACTTAACTTTTTATATCACTTGACATTCTGATTCAGTTGTATGTTAAAGTAAATCTAGATGCATGTAGATTTGGAGTTCCCATATGGAGAGCTCCAAAGTGTGCCTGAGAGTAATTAAACTTTATATCATCTTGAAATTCAGTTATATGTGGGCTGCTCTGGCAAAATGAGAGGAAAGTCGCAGATCAACATTTTGAATAAATGGCATCTAAAGTAAAAATAGGGTGAAAAAGTCAAATTTCGTTTTTTAAGAAAATGCATTCATGCACAAATGTTTACCTATACCTAAGTTTGCCGAGAAGTGCAATTATTCAGTTAATTGATTGCATGTTGCTATTACACACTGTTGTAATCAGTATCTTTGAAATCGATTTACAGCTAATTTTTATTGCAATATATTCATTGTACTGCTTTGGATTTCGATATGTAAATGAAGAAAGTGTGCGACCTATTATATAGCATTAAAAAGCTGAGATTATAGAGAATTAAAATATGTAATAAACTCAATTTTGAAATTTGCGACTTTCCTCTCATACGTTAAAGTACGTCTGTGCCAATAGT
>JXSR01S054334.1:62144-81746 GCA_000969725.1 Ophiothrix spiculata | reverse complement strand
CCGGATGTGTGCGTATACCTGCATTGCGCCGTGATTTTGAACGCGTGGCTCCATTGTGTTTCACGCTGAACGCACTGTCATCTATCGTCTCATAATGGATGACCAAAATTCCTTATTAGGAAGTAAAATCGCACTCAGTGACTAAGAATTGAGTTTAAACTTTCGAGCAGGGGTTCTCAAATAGTCCTTACAATGCGCCACATAAATGAGAAAATTGTAGGGGAAAGCACCAAACTTGCCTATTTTTCAGTGTATTTCCAATGTATTTCTTTGCTTTTAGGCCAAATAAAAAAAATAACATGTTTAGCGTCCCCGCCCTCCTCCTTTTTTGAAGATTTTTCAAATTTCTTTTTATTTTGTAAACTTTGAAAGAGTTTAAAGAAGTTGAAACTTGTTCTTCAATCTTGTAAATGTATAACAACACATTTCAGGAGAGTTTATGACCACTGGAGGGGTCTTCCTCTCAAAACAAAGAAATAATAAGGGCCTCCTCCTCATTTTCAAATAACGTTCGGAACGTAAAAAACTCCTATACATATGGCACTAAATACGATGATTTCAAGCTTTTTGCAAAAAATAAAAAATAAAAAGCCCCTCCTCCTACTTTTTACAAAACCTGGACGCTAAACTTGTTTATTTTTTTACTTGGCCTTAGAGAGTGTTGTAGCACCTATCAGTATTTGTCAAAGTGTGAAATTTTGACATGTGCGCCACTAGTTGAGAATCCCTGCTTTAGAGAGTGTTCAGAGTAAACATCATTCCCTATTATTATACCTGTAATTATGAATGCACATTTTAAAGTTTGGTTTTATAATGAAATGTTTTGGGCTGGTCCCATAATGATGGTAAATTCCGTAGGTGTAGGTATTAGATAAGAAAGGTAGAACATTTACAAATGTTTCGTTTTAGAAGAGTATATGTTATAAGCTTTGGGGCTAAATTACTTTCATTTTATCAGTGTATTTTGGATTTGGATCCTTATGTAATATAAGGCCAAGAAACAAAATTGTTGTGTTGCCCTCAAGTGGAATTTCTGAAAAAAATGAGAAAAAATGTCGGGAAATATTATTATTTAAAAAAAAAACCACCTAAATTATGAAATTTGGGTGCATTTTCCACTATTTTCTCAAAAACACCCAATCTGAGCAAAATTGGGTGCTTGTTTTTTTTAAAATTTTTGAATAGGGTCGGTCGCTGAGGGCAACACAACAATTTTTTTTTGGCCTAAAGGTGTATCTGGACAAAATCGAGACCCAGGCTAAGTGAAATTTGATCTGTAGGCCTACATTTAAAAAAAAATTATAATACAATGGGTTTCATAATGGAAATCCAAAGTAAACGAAACACTTTTTAGACATGAGGAATTTGTTAAGGACTGATTTTCTTGTTAAAATGTATGTACAAATTTTGATTATTAGATTTTAGATCATATGAACATTATTTTTTCCCTAGCATAAAAATAAACAACAATTAGCTTTATTGTAGAGGGAAGGGGTCTTAAAATTTAGTCAAGGCCTTGTCTTTTTGTAATTATGGACCAAAAAATTCATGATTTTCAGACCATATTTTAGTTAGATGTATGTGTAGTGTAGGCATAGAAAACATTATGGGTTACAGGGTCAATGAAGTAAGTTAAGGAATAAGTGCCATTCATAAAATATAGCTGTAGCTATGGATTACGTATAGTATTATATACCTCATATATATTCCTGTCCTCTGATTGGTTAAAAGTGAGGGCCTGGATTTAATTAACTAGGCCCTATAAATTTACTATGCCTGGGCATAGTTTTCGACTATAAGCATTCATGGTCAAACACGCACTGCAGTGCGTAAGCTAGTAAGCTTGTGCGCACAGTATGACACTGTCAGAAACAAATATCATAAATTATCATTGGGAGCTTTGAGTGCTAAAATGGTTCTTTTAACCAACCAGAGGACAAATAATAGATATTCGGTATAAAACAAATATTGACTGCTCAGATTCGTTCGGGGTACGATTAAAATGATTTCCCCTCGGTGATCTAAAAAACCATGAGTATGCCCTCAGGTTCGCTTCGGACATATTCAAGGTTTTGAGATCACCTCGGGAAAATAATTTAAACCATGCCCCTCAAAGCAGTCAATATTTGTATACTAATTCCCTGTGTCGACTATGAATAAAATGATGGCAGTTCTCCCAAAAGCGAATTGTAAGAGACTTATGGTTTATTCAGAATCTGTCGATTTGCATCGCACGACGTCCATCGACGCACAGTCTTTTTAATGCCGTATTGTTTGTGCATGGCGCGTGTAACGACTGCGCATTGATGTGCATTGATCAATGCATATCGACAAGACTCTGAATAAACCGTAATTAGTCTTCTGGGCGGTTCCTATGGTAATCAGTGTTCAACTGGTGTTGTGTCCAAATTCCTAAGTAGCATGATTTGTGATCACATTGAAAGCAGAGTTACAAGTAATACAGTTTCAGATTTGATGAGTGTTGACCATAGATTTATAGGGGATATACCTAGACTCCGTATACCGGCACTTGTAACGTCATCGTCAGCCATAGAGCTAAAATTAGGGGTATTTGTGTCGGTTCCCATATAAATCAACAGCGAGCATACAGATGTGTGTATAAACCACGCAAATATTGCTTTATGCAAATGATATGCCAAACTTTACGCAAAGCGAGCGGTTTCAATGTTTACGCATAACGGCAAGATGCGATGCATCATTGGCAAAATCCGAATACCCCCAATTTTGATCCTCATGCCGGAAAAAAAAAAAATGGCGCCAAGTTGGGTATCTCCCCTCTAAATCTATGGTGTTGACAGTACTGTAATAGTTAATTCAAAGTCTTGCCGATATGCATCGATCGATGCTCATCGACCTGCAGTCTTTACACACGCTATGCACAAAGAATAGCGTGTGCAAAAAGACTGCGCGTTGACGGACATCGATCGATGGATATCGTCAGACTCCGAATAAACCATAAGAATGTGAACCATAGTGATTATTTGTGGGCTGGTACCACATGAATGAATGTGAAGCAAGATGTATATTGAATTGAATAAGACTGTGTTAGTGACAACAAGTTGAATACTTTTGTTGGTAGTGGTGATGTAAAGTTGAGGACTAGTTTTTATACATTACATGAAAGTGATAAAAATATGTAAATAGACCATCATGAAATCTGTGTTGAAACTAAGAAATTAAAGTTTTAAAAGCATGAAAATGTGTTTAAATAAGTACTACTTTTATTGGAGATCACTTAGTGAACCCTTCAAAATTCAACTGATAAATGCCTCTAAATGGTTTTTGATTGTTCAGTAATGTTAAATGGACACGGAACCTGGAACTATAAGTTGAGTTTTAAAGTGATCGGTAGTGGTGTTTTGGAATGGTTATAGATTTGAGTATGGAAAATGCTTTTAAGGTATGATGAGGATATGAAAGTATAGCTGAAAGTCATATAGGTGACACCAGAATGTATTACAACACATTGAATACCAACAGGGGTTTGCCGATATCTCCTCTATGTCTATTCTATTTGTGCCTCACCACATGTATGTGGATAAACTTGAAAATTATATTGATGTAGGGGTTACTTTGTCATTGTTTGTTATTCATAGAATTGTATTTAACAGACAACAACAGTTCAGAATTAATGACATTTTGAGATTTCACTGATTTGTTAACCCCTTGAAATCTAGCTGCTCCGATTGGTCAAAATGAATTTCAAATCAGTTTATTAACCCTAACCCTGAATTGAAAGGTGCTCCGTTTTCTAGCCTAAGTCCAACTACGTCATAGGAGAAAAAACACATGTTTTCACCGGGATTCGAACTCATGACCTCTGACTTCCCAAGTGAGGCACACCACTAGCAGGCCACCATGGGGCTGCTGCCCGGGTAGCCATTTCGTCCCCATATGCAACCCACGTCTATGACGTATTTGGACGTATTTTGGTGATTTTTGACAGTAAGCGAAAGTGAGTTTTTGCGAGGTTAGGGTTAGAGCACATCCAACTAAGCATCATTAACCCTAACCCTGAATTGAAAGGTGTTCCCTTTTCTAGCCTAAGTCCAACTAGGTCATAGGAGAAAAAAGCATGTTTTCACCGGGATTCAAACCCATGACCCTTGACTTCCCAAGCGAGGCACACCACTAGCAGGCCACCACAGGGCTGCTGCCCGGGCAGCGATTTCGTCCCCATATGCAACCCGCGTCTATGACGTATTTGGACTTTTGGTGAATTTTGACAGTGAGCGAGAGTGACTTTTTGCGGGGTTAGGGTTAGCCAATCACAGATTTCGTAAGAAGTTCAATTTAATTAGAATTCATCAGTCACTGGTTGTCTACTATGCCCAATCCTTCACTGGCGCAAGTTGCTAAAAGCTGATGGATTCAGCCTAGGTCAAAGTTTGAATGGAGTTTTAAGCTTAATGCTGCTTTTGTACTTATTGTAGTTTTGCAGCTTTGTAACTCTACTGCTTGGTTAATTTCACACTTTTTGTAGCTTTGCAGCTTTGTTGCTTTATTTCGCTTTGCAGGTTGGAATTCATTTCAACTCGAAAAATATTGCCGTACAACAAAATTTTGTAGATATCGATTATCTCAACGTCATGTACTACAACGTCACTAGGACAACCGGAAGCGACACATTTTTGCAAAAAATATACGTCACGCAGCGACAAAGCTACAAATCTACACAAGTATGAAAGCAGCAATAATGCATCTGTTTAAACAACTTTGTACCTAGTTAGGCCAAGAAAAACAATTCTTTTCTTCTGTTTGCCCTTTCGCAACCGACCGAAAAATCACGAAAGTCTTGAGTCGCGTTTTTTTCCATTCATAACATTAAAAAAGTGTGTATTTTTGCAGAAAAAATATATTACAAGGAAATCATACTTATCTAATACAATTTTTAGTTTTTACCTGCAAAAAATGTTTTAAAAATTGTTGTATATCGTGGATTAATCGTACAAACGCATAAAAGATCCGGGTTTGGGCTGCACAACACTACTAAGGCTTTAAAGCATTGGTTTCAATGAGGAAGTTATTTAGTTGTGTGCGCTCTTGGCTAATTGGCGACGAGCTGTACTGATTGAGTTAAACAAATCAGCAGCCTGTTTCCAAGATGGCAACCTTCCCTGTTTACGCGAAGGCAGCAAAATTGTGTGGAGTTTGGTAGCATCCATTGATTTAAGTGGCACGTTTTTGACATTGTTTGCTATTCAAAATAACAAGGCACCAGAATGTGTATCGGGGCATGTCACCGTTGCGCCAAACAGCCCGTGGCAGGATGTAAACAAAACCGAAAGTCTTGATGTGTAGTTGCGGTGTATCGACCTACCGACCCTACTGATTTTTTTCATGAAAGGGCAAACAAACAAATTTTTTCCCCTTGGCCTTAAGTTAGCAACCAATCAAATTGGCTGTCTGTAAGAGGACTGCTTGTGCACAAGGGTAAACATACTTAAATGAAGTGAATTTTCAGATTGATGTATCTGTTGTTGACTGACAAAATATAATGAGTTTCACCAATGATCAAACTCAACAGGCCTTACCTGGTTGCTATAATATCTGGGTAGTCAATCACCAGTTGAGTATTGACAAACTTTAGCTGTCGGTTTTCAAGAATTATGATATTGCTTTGTAACTATGGGGTCATTGTATAATTTAAATATTGTTTCTGTGTACAGTCTATCCCGGCACGGAAAACCGATATTTTGATTTATCTCTATTTTTCGAGATATTTTTTACCAGAAGTGTCGACAGCGGCGGGCTTCAGAGATCACTACCACACATCCTAAACAACAATTCAAATTGTCCGCTTTTAAGTATTCTATGGAAAGTCAAAACATCACGAATTTCCGATAAAACATTTGTAATTTTTATCTGGTATCCGTGATTATTCAACTTATCTCGAAAATTCGAGATATTTCATAGAGGTCAATTTTTTTCACGGATTTCCGTGATAGCGTAATGGGTAAACATCTTGATCATCATTTTCATGACGATGGCACTTTTTATCTGACTATGGCACAGTTATCAACTACGATGTTTTGGGTTCTTAAATAAACATTTTACATAAACATATATACATACTCACAAAAAAATGAAACAGAAAGAGTGAAATCATCGAGTAAAGTTGGTGTTGAATTCCACTGAGATCGCCCAATGTTAATAGCTGTATTTTAATTTGTATACGTAAACTTCCAGTAGGCAGTGCAGTATGGGACTGTTTCATTGAACGTATTTTCACCATTTCTTCAACAACCATGAGGTTAAACGATTCAATCGACGAGAATTTGAACATAAAAGGTGTATATTTGGCAGAATAGCTGAGAAGTAATTTTATCTCGATTTTACGTGATAAATCAAATTATCGGTTTTCCGTGCCGGGATAGACTGGTGTATATCTACCGCTTTACATGAAGTGAATTTTCACATGTAAGCAGTAGATATACACAGAAACAATATTTGTTTTGATATATTTATCAGTTATATATTGCGAGAGAAACTATCTATTATGTTGCTTTGTTATATGCGCATCACTACCACAAATTGGTCACATATTTACTGCAAAGTTCCTGTATTATCTTATTAGGTAAAAGTTCTCAATATATATCCGAGTATACTCACTTAGGGAGCTATGATGTTTCGAGACCTAATTTTGAAAAACGACATATAGCTCCCAAAGTGAGGATACTCGGATATGTATTGAGAACTTTTACCTAATTATTATTATACAATCCTGATGAACCTTTGTATTCCTATACAGTGATAGTTCGAAAGTATGTAAAGAATGCATTTTATAGCCCATGAATTTAACTTTCAGATACTTTTTGTCAAATAATTGAAAGTTTCCCTTGAATGAAGCTCTATTAAGTATTGTCATTGATCTGTTCACTCAACCCTAAAGATGTTTACTTATTTACTACGCACATGCTTTCTTTTATCTATGCTGAAAAATGAACAAATTTAATGTAAAAATAAGACAGATATGATAAGTTTTTCAAGGTGACTCATTTTTATTCCATTCTTTATGGCCAATAATCATGAAATTGGACCAGGCAAAAATCCACCCAAAAGTTTGATACAACATAACTTTTGTTGTATACTACTGATTGAAATGAAACAACTGGTATCTAAAAGTTCAACTCATGGGCTATAAAATGCAAACCCCTGAAAATTGCACGCAAAGATTGCAAGGTTTATTCTGGGACACCCAGTATTATCTCTATATCATGTTATATCAATATATAAATTGGCGACTTAGCACTCACTTTGTATTAATCAGGTCATATATATAGGACGTACTTTGTATTCACCTTGAAAGAACAGATAAGTGTCTTAATAAGACAAAAGTGTCTTAATAAGGACCAATCACAAACACTCGTAGGGAGAATGATGCAAACGAAATTATTGAAACTTTTCAGGACCCCTTTTAGACCTCAAACTATTTAACAGATCCATATTTGTAACAAAATTAACGGTCAACTACATAAAAAGTATTGTATAAGTGGTATATTTCGCACTACATTATTTCCACGCACGCTCACCTTGAGTGAAAATAAATGTAGCACATAAAATGGTATGTAATATACCGCTGCATGCAAAAAAATATCATGAGCGCAAAAATTAAACATGTGAAATTATTCAAATATTAGCTGTGCGTGAAAATATTGGCTTTTACAGTATTCATATTCAATTCTCACTGCAAAATTTACAATTTTTTCAAAGGCTCTTTCTTGAAATTTTTTCTTTCTCAATTGTCACTGTAAAATTTGTAGTAAACGGCTCTGTCTTAGATCTTGAATAAAACAAAATCTCTCTAAAAAGGTTCCAAAATATTTAGCACTCTCTCATTTTGCATTAGGTGCCCCCTAACAAGAGTTTGTGAATGGTCACACCATTAGATTTCCAGGGGGGAGCAGGAAGTTGGGTTTGGGGTTGATTTTTTTTCACGCCCCAATTGGAAGCGAATTTTCCCCCTGGAAATTACTGTTTTTCTGCCTATTCCATGTTCAGAGGGGATTTTTTTTCTTCTGCCTGTTTAGGGGGATTTTTTTTTAAAAAAACCTTCCTGCTCCCCCCTGGAAATCTAATGGTGCACCCCTTACAATAAAAAGTACTCAGATGTAATAAAGTCATAAGAAAATAGAATAATAATATATTGCAAATATGTAAATAATGCATTATGGGAAAAAAAGTTTGCCAAAGTGAGAAGAAAGATGTTTCCTAAACAAAGTGGAATTCTTGCAATTCAGAATACAGTATGCTGGTGACGGTTGCTCCACAGAGGCGATTTTTCCCGATGCATCATGGGAAAATTCACAATACAGTGTGCTGGTGACGGTTGCTCCAGAGAGGCGATCGATTTTCCCCGATGCATCGTGGGAAAAGGTTGACATTGAGAACCAGCAAAATACAAGTATCACACTGGAGCACTTTACTGATCATTTGGTGTGTCTGTATAGTGGTCTATTCCAATGCATTTTCTAATCATTAACAGAGGCTTGATGTTGTAAACAGTAAGGTTTCTGTCGAGACTGTTTTTTCATGTCGACATGTCGCAATAATTTGTTGTCGACGTCGTCATATGTGTCGACATAAAGTTAATATGAGTTGTTTTTTGCAGGAAAAACAAAATTATTTGGATAAGCTTAACGACCGTTTTAGACGTAGTCTTATACCTCTAACATAGTCATGCACATGCTAGTTTTTTCTGCGTACGACAATATGGATGATGTAAAATTGATATTTTGTAATTTTTTTGTTGTGAACCATCGTAAAAACATTAAAAACGGTGGTAAATGATGAACAACTAATAAGTTTTTAAATTGTTTATGCAACACTTTATAGCTCAACTGCTAATAAACAGCAATACATTGACAATTTAAAGAAGTTTTCATTAAATTTCACTTGCCCAGATTTCATGTAGACATGTCAAGATATGCTTTATGTCGACATATATTTCGACATAGAGCATGTCGACAGAAACCTTAGTAAACAGTACTGATTGTAAACCATGAAATGTTAGGCATCAAATAAAGTCAGGGTTCCTAGCCCTTCAGGGAAAATCATTTTACATATTTCCAGTCAGGGTAAAGTCAGGGAATTTGATAAAAATGCCTCGAAATCAGGGAAATGTCAGGGAATTTTGATTGGCCTAAAAATCGAAAGTAGTCATTCTGACTCATTTTCCCTGGTGTGTCAGGTCTTGGTAATTCTTGGTTCAAAAGTTACCGTCTGTGTGTTTTTTTTTTTTTTTTTGTAAAAAAATTATCATGGAATTTTGAGACTTAATCAGGGAAAAATCATAGAATTTTGTTTTCTTAAAATGCTGGGAACCCTGTAAGTACAGGTCATCATGTGAATGCAAGAAAGCCGTATCTGCAATGGCTGCCTTAAGTTATTTTATTTGACACTTAGTCACTAGAATGTAAAAAATCCCCCAAAATTTCCCTGTCTTATGTCAGGACTCTTGAAATGGTTCTTCAGGTGACGGTGTTACCTGAAGAACCATTTCAAGAGTAACTGACCCAATTCTGGAAATTATACAGTGTGCAATCCAAATTAATGACAAATGGCAGCTATTGCAGATACAACTTTCTTGCACTCACATGACGAGGTGTGGTGTATTGATTTTTCATTACCAAGCCTCTGTTGCTGTAAGAAAATACATTCGAATTATATAATCGATTGTAAGATAACAAAGATTTGTTGCGCCAAATATTTGGCTCATCAAAACTATAACTTAAGCCTTACAGTTGTGGTGAAAGTTTTATGCAACTATAAAATGCTATCTGTATTCAGTTGTTATTTAAAGTATTCTTCTGTGGTCTTTTTGAAAGGCATTTTAATGTAACAATAAAACTCAATTTTATATCCAGCTATCTATCTTTGTTATTGTGTAATTTTCTTAAAGATTTGATTTATTTTTCTTGATGGGGGGGGGGGGGCACCTACAAATATTGCAACAATACAAACAACCTAAAATTGAAACTAGATTTGGGCAAAAGTGAAATGTAATCTATACCTCAGCTACAATATTATTATATATTTATCCCCTGTTGTTCATGCAATACAAGGAAATATTAATGGTTTGGGTTCATATCACACGAGGCTGAAAACGAATTTATCACTCACAGTACATACATACATACGTTGATAGCAAAAATTTGAAAATGACAGAAAAATGCTTTGTAAATAGTTATTTTTTTATTTTTATAACATTGCAATCAATTTTAGATTAGTAGTTTCCCTGGCTTGATTGACAGCTATTCATGTCATTTCTATCGGCATAGTACAACGTGTTGCAGTTAGTCGCGCTTGCATAACAGCGTGCGCTTTGTAATACAACTGTATGTTCCAAAAGCAATACAAGTTGGACTGGTAAAAGAGCTGCATGATACAACTTTTTCGTATTACATGGAGGATTTTGTATCACATATAACTTTGAAGTTTTATGCAATACGGAATTATATTTTTTAGCTATTATGAAATTGTATATTTATCTACCAAGTGAAAATACCAGATCTGCATAGAATTACTCTTACTCTAAAGTATTTTTTGAGGCAGCTTTAAAGCATTAAAATTGTTAGCTCCAGAACACTGTTGCAAAATTACTAAATATGGAAACTAAGTAGTAATAGTATATTTATTACGTTACTTCCAAAATCTGTAGGTTATTTGTTGACTTTTTCATAAATTTAAATAAGCTTATGAACTTAAGAAATTTAATGTTCGTTTTAACATTTTGTTTTATGTCTTGTTTTTACTTTGATTTTTCGGTGGGTTGTGTATGTGTGCGCGTATGGGGTGGGTGGGGGGTTATTATTTTATCTGAGTTCCCATATCCTTTTTCGGATTTTCATGAAATTTTGATACAATGATTCTTGGATAGGAGCAAACTTGTGACCCCTATATCCATTGGGTCAAAGGTCATCTAGGGGTCATTTGGATTCAATGACTTACGTTGGTCAAAATTTTAAGATTGGTCAGCAAATCCATATACTTATCCAATTTTCATGGGACTTCGACACATTATAGTCCTTGGGTGGAGCCACTTATGTGGGTGACCCTTCTGCGAGTGAGATCAAAGGTCATCTTGGGGTCAAGTTATCTCTGTGACCTTTCAGACAACCTTAATAGTCCAGGGACCGTGTAGTACTTTTTTGAGGTCAGAATTTAACTTTGAAACAATATAGTAAATGAAACATTGCTATACACAAATTTGTCAGGAACTAACAAAATTTCTATAAACATGATATAAACACATTTTATTCAAATTTTACAAAATTTTTGATAAAATAAACAATACTTGCATAATATATTCATCATTTAAAACAATTCAACTGGCCATTACATACAATGAATACTGAAACATGGTTTTCAAAGATTTATATACTATATAACATCATGAATGCCGTATCTGAAATTGCTGCCATTTATTATGATTATGTAACAACTTGTCACTCGAATTAATGCATAACCTTAAAAATGTAGACCTCAAATATGTCAGTGGCTCTTAAAATGGTTTATTAGGTCATTTCAAAAGCTACTGACCCAAGACTGGACAATATGTGACCCGTCATATCGAAAGGTACCTTAAAGGTGCAATTCATGATTTTCATGTGGCCTCTTTTCTAGCTAAATAAAAAGAAGAGTACAACATAAATATATACTGAAAATTTCACTTGATTCCGACCGTTCGTTTCCAAGTTACAAGCTTTTCAGCATTTTGAAAATCCCCATAGATTACTGTGTTGTAATTACTGTCGGGGCCCCGACAATAATTAGAAAATGACACATTTTCTCACTTTTCTCAAAAATGCAAGCACATATGAAAGAATTGGTTTGGGGATCGTAACATATACCATTTGAGGATTCTTATAAGCTAAAAAACTCAAATTTGATAGAGGTGACCTTGAGGGTGGAAAAGTGGATCATGAATTGCCCCTTTAAGGTCGGCAAAATCAAAATTGATTTTTCAGTCTCATCTGAAAGCTGAGATTTTTAAGCTTTAAAATGACACCGTGATTTTGGTAATTGGATGTTCGGTTGCCAAGTTACACCCAAATTGGTAAAAGACATCGGGCTGATTCGGAAAACTATAGTTCTGAGAAAATCGAGTTTAAAGTTTTTGTACTTAGTAAATCTTGAATGGAGAGAGGATTTTTAGCTTGGTTTTTAATATATTTTTCTTATGTTTTGGATGTTGGAACCTGATTAATATGATACAATACACTTCAATGATAACCTTTCTGATGAAATTAGAAATTCGACCTTGGACGTGATTTTTGACTATGATTAGCTTCAATGGCCCGTATCTCGTAATGTACTATGCCGGTATTAAGGTACCTTTCGATATGACGATCCACATATATAGTGTGCTAAGCATAATTACGGCTAAAAATTATTTGTTTGCCCTCTGGTGGAAAAAATAAAATTTTTGGTCAACACACTCACAAAAATTTTCATGTCATTCCAAGGAATTATCGTGAATACCAATCAGTGAAGAGCTTAATCAACGAGACACACATTTTATACACTAAACGTAAAACTTTCTGCTGCTAAATTTTACATTTTCTTGAAAATGGCAAGTTTTCATATTTTAGGTCTTTGAAGAAAAAAAATCATGACCCAAATTTTTGGCATTTTTACGGTTGGTCGCGGAGGGCGAACACACAATTTTTATTTTGTTGAAATTTTGTATTTTTATTTAAAAAAAAACATCCCTTTTTATTGAAAATCAGTGTTTTAGACTCCGTAAACATGAGCAGTGCTTTCTGTTGTGGTCAGGGAAAAATGTTTTATTGTTCATGCATGTGTATACCAATGTAGCTAAGTCCCCCCCCCACCCCGGGTTTAGGGACATAATCAATTTAGACCCAAGCAGCTCGCCCGAGCCGATCTTCTAGAACCGAGCCAAGTCAATACCTGGGTCGATCAACCATTATAAATTAGATCGTTTGGTACGTATTGATATTATTCACCTTTATATTATTTGATTTTTTTGCCTCAGATGAACGAAATGCAAAGGTGGACGATTAAACTACTTAGCTTCATGGCTCGGGTGGCACGAGCGATCGCTCGTCTCTATATTGATTATGTCCCTTATAGTAACGACATGTAGCTTATGCTACATGTTGCTCAATATAATCAATAACCGGAATCAACAAGTTTCTGCAAAAAATATATATGTCATACAATAACAAAGCTACAAAGCACAAGTATAAAAACGGCATTAGATTGTATCAGTGACATGTTGCTTTGCCGCTATGACTATTGGAATTGAAGACTTAATTGACAAGTTTCTGCATACAATATACATCATGAGGCAACAAAGTTACAACATTAAACCACTATGAAAGCAGCATTAGATTTATTTCAGCCTGTGATTTGCAACTCAAAACCTCCTCCATTTCCAAGAGTCACTTTTGCAGAGTAAGATAGCACTAACTGTAAAAGCCAATATATTTTCACGCAGTAATTTTCGGCGCGGCAAATTTTCACGGTACATTTATTTTTCGCGCTAGACGAGTTTAGCGCAAAAAGCACAGAAATAAATGTAGCCCAAAAAATACTACTAATACAGTAACTTAAAGGTGCGTTTACACTGCGACGTCACGTCACGTTACTGTTGTCGTGACCAGTTGATAGCATTCGTTCCTTTACGTCAGCCAAGGTCAGTATTTGCCGCCTTACAGTTGTTGGTCGACGAGAAGTCGTCACCCAACGTCAAGCCAAACTCTTAATTTATTAGTAATTCTGCGTTTCTTTCAGCACCCACTCGTCACTTGTTGCCATGGTGTCGTTGATGGTCGTTACTATCCGTCAACAAACTTTGATTTTTCATTTTTACTCGTCGCTTGTCGTCCAGGATTTTTGTAATTTTGGAATACGTTACCCTATGTCGAGGGCATGTCGTCGCAATGTAAACGCACCTTAACCCTAACCCCGAATTGATTGGTGCTCCGTTTTCTAGCCTAAGTCCAACTACGTCACAGGAGAAAAAAAACATGTTTTCACCGGGATTCGAACCCATGACCTCTGACTTCCCAAACGAGGCACACCACTAGCAGGCCACCACGGGGCTGCTGCCCGGGCAGCGATTTTGTCCCCATATGCAACCCTTGTCTATGACGTATTTGGACTTGGGCGCATTTTGGTGATTTTTGACAGTGAGCTTTAGTGAGTTCTAGTAGGGTTAGAGTTAAGCAGTGAAAAGCTAAGTAATATCACAGGCACTCCTCCGCTGTAAGAATACAAATGTAACCCGTCATATCGAAAGGTAATTTAAGGGTCTTTTTTTTCTTTTGATATTTATGATTTTAAAGCTCTAAAATGATACTCTGCTCTTAGCGGAGTCTATGTTTTACTTTTTTGGGATGTTCGGTTGCAAAGTTACATCCAAATTGGTGCAAGGCATCAGGCTGATTCGAAAAACTATAGTTCTGAGAAAATAAAGTTTAAAGTGTTTGTATTAAGTAAAACTTATATGGAGAGAGGATTTGTATCTTGGTTTTAACACCTTTTTTTTAATGTTTTTGATGTTGGAACATGATTAATATGATAAAAGGGTGAAAATGTAACAGTTCTGATAAAATTAGAAGTTCGACTCGGAACACTATATGCTCAGTTTCAATGGCCAGTATCTCGTAATATACTATGCCCACCTTAAGGTTCCTATTGATATGGCGGGTCACAAATACTCTACAGTTCAAAATGCTGATTTTTTTTTTAATGCAAAGAAATGCCAATGATTTCGACTTGTTTCCAGCCCGGGTTTACAGAAGACAATTTCCATTGTTAAGTACTACCACTCCTTATTTCAATACAGCATATTGGTAAAATGGCACTTTACATGTCCAATTTGTTACTCACATTTAGACTTCAATTAGGCAAAAACAAGTTTGTTTCCTGTGCGCCGCGCGCATTTCGTCTTGGCGTCATTATTTGAGCATTTCATTTTTTTATTTGATATTTTAGAAAACAAAAATCAAAATAGCCAATTTGATAAAAAGAACGGGAAAAATTGCAAAATTTTTACTAAAGAAGCGTTTTCTTTTCAACAAAAACTTGAAACTGGACAGGTTTCTTACTAAAAAAAATCATTACCCATGCGGATTTTCGATCAAAATTTGCCTTAGCACCTCTTGAACAATAGGAAAAAATAAAGAAAAATAAAAAAACACCTTTCGCATTTAGGTTTTTTGACCACCGACAGGAAACAAACTTTTTTTTTTGCCTTATAAGACTTCTTTGAAATGTAATTATCCAACTAAATGTGAGTAACTAATTAATTTCTAAAGCATGTGATTCTATTCTGAATAGTCCTGATGAACTTATTCCACAAAGTTATATAAATATAACAAGGAGTAGCAGCGGTGTGTAGTTGTTGGCAATGTCGCCTTATTGGGCCCAGGTTTAACTGGCCATTAAGGCACTCATTATAGTCAAATTTTGGATGCTTTGACAAGTTAATAATTAAAGACCAGATTTGCAGAATGGCAACTATGAGTTACATATGCACAAATTTTTCTAAACCAACATTGTAATTTTGTGTTGTTTGTAATATCTTTGGTTGAATTTCCAAATATTTTAAGGGAAGTCGGAGCCTCACAATCCCTAAAAATTGTTTTTATCATAACTCGAAAACTAATAAAGTAAATTACATAAATGTATACATTTTTAGAAAGGAAATTTTACAAGAAATACATTTATAGCATCAAAATCAAATTTTAAGAACTCGCTTTTTAGAAACTCGCCAAAAACGAGTTATTTTGCCAAAGTTTTTTGAACAAACCTAGAAAAAGTATTATTTGGCGAAAATGGTCCAAAATAGGTAAAAATAATTTAAATCGATAGTTCTAGGGAATGTTTTCTCAAATTTTAAAGTAACTTCTTGGTTTTCACAAAAATGGCCAAGAAAAGCCCAAAAATCATGATTTTGTGAAAAAAAATGAATTTTTGGCCTATTCGGACCAAAATTTTAAAAACTAGGGGCTTAAACAAAAATTTGAGAAACAATTCCTTAGAATCATCGATATAGATGACATATACCTATTTTTGAACATTTTGGTCGAATAATAATTTTTTTGGCAAAGTAACTTGTTTTTAGTGAGTTACTAAAAAGCGAGTTCCTAAATCAAGAATCTGATGTTATTAATAGATTCCTTGTGAAATTTCCTTTCTACGAATGTATACGTTTATATAGTTTACCTCATTAGTTTTCAAGTTATGATCAAAATAAATTTTCAGAAACCTCCCTTAAAGTTGTTGAAATTCAAAAATACTTCAAAAGGTCATTTTACGGCAATAGTAAATTTGAATCCGGTCTAACTCTTAAACCTCTTTTGTGCATACAGACCTTAAACATGTTGACCATTTCACAATGCACCCAAAGGACAAAAATAGATGGTTTTATGCCTTCGACCCTGAAGGAAATGACAGTCTGCATAGCATTTGAAAGACTTATAGGTCCGTATTCCAAAAAGGTGTTTAGCTAAACTAGGGTTTTAAGTGAACATCAACTGTCCAGAAATGATACGCACTGTCGCAGCTTTCAAGTGGAACTGTTCAATGAGCCATGCTATTGGTGAAAAATTAAAACTGTGGTTTAGCTAAACACCTTTCTGGAATACGGGCCATAATGTTTAAAATAAATATTGCAATATAAAACCAAGTTGCACTAGCATGGTTGATCATCTTATACCACCTGTTAAATCTGTTATAATTCCCTGTTTTACTAAGTCTATTAACATTTGTGTTTCTGAACTGATATTATGCGTCCATGATTTTTTCATCGAACTCATTTTTGCTCTATCATAGTAATGCATAGGGGCATTAGGTTGACTTAAATCGTAACCAAAGCCTGCAATAGCAACCTCGTCACACAGTCGTAGACCAAGCATTATGGATATAGTGCCTGTTGTAGGAACATTCTGTAAGAAAATAAAAATTACAAAAATTGGGAATATACAGACACAATGATTTTGTGGGTAATTGTCAACATGAAGGTTAATTTGCTATATTTTACTCACATATTGTAGCTAGCTAAGTACCAGATGTTGAGACTTATGATCCGCCAAGCAATTAGAGTAAAGTTTCCAAGCAAATAAGGACATGTGGTCTGACTAATAGTGGCTAAACAGGAAATTTTTTCAGGTTGGGTCATAGATTTACAGGGGAGATACAAGGCACGGAGACAAAATTGGGGGTATTCGGGTTTTTGCCGATAACTTACCGATGATACATCGCACCATGTCATAATGCGCGAATACTGAAACACGCACACACGCTTTGCGTGCAGGTTTGCGTATCATATGGGTAAAGTATTATTTGTGCAGGTTAATTGTCTCTACGCGTAACCAAGTCTCGGCACTCGGAGTTGATTTTGGCGCTGACCGAGTGGACCCGAATACCCCCAATTTGAGCTCCATAGCTGACGACGCCATTACACGGGCTGGTATACAAAGCCTTGTATCTGCCTGTAAATCTATGGGTGGGGCAAAGGCATTTTTCCCGCCTTTTCCAGCATGTCATTGGTTTTTCCTGGTTTAACCCTTGTCCTCCTGAGCTATATTTTGTAACACGTCCTCTGAAGAGGGGGGTTGTTGCAACCCCCCCTTATATTTTGGAACGGAACCCCCTATGAACTTGGTTTTGCTATCAATTAATAGGTATGATCCTTCCTTATCCAACGATACCAAGATCATCAAAATCGGCCAAGGTGTTACGTGATTATGTCGTCATGAAGTACTGTACTTTCGGATTGGAAAACCAGGCAAAATTGCATTATTGCTACCAAAATCTTGCTATAAAAATTCTAAATAACAGATTTTCATCAGGTTTTTTGCTAATAAAGTTGGGATTTTAATATGCCTTGCAAGTTTGAGTCTTATAGCATGCATACATTTTTAAAAAATTGCGACAAAAAAATTTCCGGGTTTTCACCAACCCCCTTCACCCCAACTTTGACGATGGCCTGCCCTAACCCCACCTTAGGTGGTTCCCCCCTTACTTTTTCATCAAAATGACCGCAAAGGATGTACAAGAGATTACCTAGATGCCTGGGTCCAGTTGCTTTTGCGTTTTTATGAAGCGGGGATCCCCTTTGGAGGACAAGGGTTAATTTCCTAAGTTAATTCGTACACCAAAAAAAAATTGTAGTCAATTTTGAAAACTGACAAGTGAAAAAGGGCTAACTGGTCCAATTTATCAATTTTCATGCTCTAACTGCTCGGCCATGCTCCCCTATGCTAGGGTGTCATATTTCTGCGAGTCCCATGCTCTAACAGCTCCGCCACGCTCCCCTAAGCCAAGGTGTCATATAGATCTGCGAGTGAGTTGATTCATCACGTTTGGAAGAAGATTCATTGAATCTGATTCAAAATGTGATTGTGCACCACAAAAACGTTTTTTACTTTTTACCCCCCCCCCCGGGTTTTAGACAAGAAAGGGGTATATTGTGGTAGTGTATGGTATGTATGGGGTGTGTATGCCTTGGAGTGCTACCAAGAGTGTGTCTGATTGTCAAGCTGAGGGGTTGTGTATTCACACCTCTCTCATAGCCCATACAAAATCAATGGCAATCAGTTAAAGCTTATTAAGCTTACCTGCACTATGTTGTAATAATGCATTGTATTGTACTATGATAGTGGTTGTATGGCCTATACTACATTATTGTATTTAGCAATGGTATACCAATGGGTATGGCTTTGTAAGTAATACTTTCAAGTTTTCTTGATCAGTTTTGTACTCATACTTTAAACGTTCCTGAATTATTCTACTTGTTGCTGTATATGGTATTTGACATTTTGTTGCCTTTTGCGATATTGTGCTGTCTTATTTTACTATTATCATAATGCCAGACCAAACGCTAGATGCTAATGGCTTTATTGAGCAAGTAATGTCTAGCCCGAAATATAAAGAGTTCATGAAAAACCTGATTTCCGAAGTAATAGATGAAAAAATTACTAAAAGGTTGGATAAATGTGAAAGTGATATCCACGATCTAGGTGTTAGAATGGATGCACTTGAAAAAACCCGTACAGATAATAGTGGTCTAGCTTCGGAGGTAAAAAATATTGAACAATCATTAAACGATCTTGAACAATATAGTCGCAGAAATAGTCTGAGGGTATCTGGCATTCCTGAGGAACCAGGTGAAAATACAAATGCACTGATAAAGAAAATGGCTCAAGAAAGACTTAATGTAACTATAGACGATAAAGATATTGATAGGAGCCATAGAGTAGGTAAAGTAGAAATATCTGAGGCTGGAAACAAAACAAAACACAGGTCTATATTGATAAAATTCACCAACTACAGTGCCAGAAGTGAAGCAATAAGATACAGGTATAAACTAAAAAACACTGGCATTACAATCCATGAGGATCTAACACGTAAAAATCAGAACCTTCTGAGTAAAACTACAAAAACACCTGGAGTTGTGTCTTCCTGGAGCAAAGATGGTAGAATCTTTGCTGCAGTACCTAGTACTACCCCAGGCCAAACTGTTAAAATGATGATCTCATGTAAAGATGACCTTAAAAAAGTACCCAAGGTAGATGAACAGATTGTTGAAAGGTGTAGAAAAGA
>JXSR01S054334.1:47938-58484 GCA_000969725.1 Ophiothrix spiculata | reverse complement strand
ATTGAATTAATGGTAAACAGTTCATTTATTAAGGATATTTTCTTGGGGTCTTGGGGTCTTAGGAATGTCTAAAAATGATAAATTTGTCAATTACTGTAATGTATACTAAATTTTAGCTATGTTGGTGACTATCTTTATTTGAGGTCACAGAATCCATTTATGAATGTTCCAGCAGTGTCAAACCTTCCGAAATAGTGATTTGGCTCAATTTGGCTACCTACCGCATCCGTAGGCACCGCATCCGTAGGCACCATCACCCTTGTACTGCTAAGTTCAAACCATCGTGTCTCTTAAATTATGTAACCTATGACAACTAAATTAATGCCACACATAGCAGAAAGTGTAAGCTTTCAAATGAGACATAAAACAAGTCCATAGGCAAAGGAATAGGGAATTTACATCAAATCATGTTCGAGAACCCATGAA
Source organism: Ophiothrix spiculata (assembly GCA_000969725.1). Lineage (NCBI taxonomy): Eukaryota > Metazoa > Echinodermata > Ophiuroidea > Amphilepidida > Ophiotrichidae > Ophiothrix > Ophiothrix spiculata. Next base: position 58,058 of record JXSR01S054334.1, on the reverse strand, counting down.
AAATGTAACAATACCAAAAAAAAAAAAAATATTATATATAGATCATAGACAAGTTTGTGTATGAAAATTACATGATATGGTTCAATGGTTTTGATGTTATGCTCGATTGCGTTACAAATGGTGTAAAAGACTTCTGTCCAAGTTTCAATACTGATGGTCAGAAAGATATTTCCTTCAAAACCCAATTTAAAGCTGAAACTATTTCATTTATATTAAAGAAACACGTACAGTATGAGATGTAGAATGTTCACAAACCACCTATGTAAAATTTATTTACATTTAGGATCAATTGACGGGCACTAAGCGGCATTCTAATGTCACTGCTAAAATCAATTAATTAATATCAATCCTTAAAAAATACATAGTTAAGGTATATGGACGAGTGTTGGGAGGTATGTGGGGTGAAATGGTGTGTGTTTTATTCAAGTACTTGAATTACACTTGGAGGGTCAAACATAATGCCTTTAGGTATATTGAGTTATAAGAAGTGTTAATGCGTGCAGTTTGACCATTGGCTGTCTTAATTTGGAAGTACCACTTTGGTGTGCAGTTCAACAGCACTTTAAAATTCAGTGTTCAAGGACCTACATCACTAAAGAACAGGTAACAATAACATCATTTCTTCCCAAAAAAGGTTGTTAGCATGTCGTAATTCAATATGGAGCCTTTCTGTGATTCAAAATAGTCGCAAAAAATACATTTTATACACACAAATGGGCTAAGGTGAGTTTGAAACTGTATCAAAACACCAGATATTCAATATAATTGATGACAACTGGCTGTGAGGGTAACAATAAAAAAATGTTTTCCCAAAAAAAGGTTGTAAGCATGTTTTAAATTCAATATGGAGCCTGTGTTGATATTCAAAGTGGCCGCCAATATACAATTTTATGCACGAAAATGGGTTAAAGTGACTTTAAAACTGTATCAAAACACCAGACATTCAAAAGAATAGACAAAAAATGGCTTCGAGGGTTGCAATAAGAACATTTCTTCTAAAATAAGGTTGTTTGCTTGTTTGAAATTCAATATGGAGTCTGCTACCAAAATACAGTATTATACACAAAAATGAATTTGAAACTGTATCAAATATATAAATGTTCGAAATAATACATTGGAAATGGCTTAAATAAATAAATACAGAGAGCGTACTGAGCCAAAAACACTTTAAACGAAATGGCTCATGACCGTTATAGTTGGAGAAAACATGTAGTCGCCTGCTCTGCAGTCGACAGATGATGATGATGATGATGATGGTGTCTGTTCTGAGATTCAAAATGGCCACCAAAATACAAATTTATGCACAGAAATAGACTTTGAAACTGTATCAAAAACATCAGATATTCAATATAATTGATCAACAATTAATTTGAGGGTAACAATAAGAATATTTCTTCCCACATATGGGTGTTAGCATATGTCATATTCATTATAGAGCCTGTAATGAGATTCAAAATGGTCGCCAAAATACAATTTCATGCACGTTGATTGGTTAAACTTAGTCTGAAACTGTATCAAATACACTAACATGTTAAAATATGGAGCCTCTACCATGTCTACTGAGATTCAAAATGGCCACCGAAATACAGTTATACACAGAAATGAGTTTGAAACTGTATCAAATATACAAATGTTTGAAATAATACATTGAAAATGGCGGAAATAACAGGGTTGCAAGGTAGAACAGGTTTCTAACTAAATGTAATGTTGTATTGGGCATCTACACAAAATGATACAAACACTTTTAACTTAATATGATCATGTTAAAATGATCATGTTTATATCACATTTATATAGTGAAACAACGTGTTTCAGGGCCTTCAAACACTAAAGAGCATGCCAATGGACTTTTAACTGTTTGATAACCCACTTTGGCAAGTACGGTTACTTGATGCTTTAACTATAAACCACATACATTATCATCATTATTTTACCTCAGTGTTCAAGGGCCTACATACACTAAAGAATATGCTAATGCACTTATGAATATTTGTTTATTCACCAAGGACATGAAAGGAAAAAAACAAATGGTAACTTGATGATTTAACCAAACTGCATACATAATAGGGAAGTATCCAAATCATATTACCTTTATTGTAGTAAAATTTAGTGTTCTAGGACCTACATACCCTAAAGAACAGGTAACACTTAGAGATCATTTCTTCCCAAATAAGGTTGTTAGCATGTTTTAAATTCAATATGGAGTCTGCCACCAAAATACAGTTTTATACACAAAAATGAATTTGAAACTGTATCAAATATATAAATGTTCGAAATAATACATTGAAAATGGCTCAAATAAATAAATACAGGGAGCGTACTGAGCCAAAAAAAACTTTAACTGAAATGGCTCAGGACGGTTGTAGTCGGAGAAAACGTGCAGATGATGATGATGATGATGATGATGGTGATGATGATGATGATTGAGTCTCTTCTGAGGTTCAAAATGACCACAAGAATACAAATTTATGCACAGAAATAGACTTTGAAACTGTATCAAAAACATCAGATATTCAACATAATTGATCAAATATTAATTTGAGAGTAACAATAGGAACATTTCTTCCCACATATGAGTGTTAGCATATTTCATCTTCATTATAGAGCCTGTACTGAGATTCAAAATGGCCACCAAAATACAAATTTATGCACAGAAATAGACTTTGAAACTGTATCAAAAACATCAGATATTCAATATAATTGATCAACAATTAATTTGAGGGTAACAATAAGAATATTTCTTCCCACATATGGGTGTTAGCATATGTCATATTCATTATAGAGCCTGTAATGAGATTCAAAATGGTCGCCAAAATACAATTTCATGCACGTTGATTGGTTAAACTTAGTCTGAAACTGTATCAAATACACTAACATGTTAAAATAATTGATCAAAAATTAATTTGAGAGTAACAATAGGAACATTTCTTCCCACATGAGTGTTAGCATATTTCATCCTCATTATAGAGCCTGTACTGAGATTCAAAATGGCCGCCAAAATACAATTTCATGCACGTTGATTGGTTAAATTTAGTCTGAAATTGTATCAAATACACTAACATGTTAAAATATGGAGCCTCTACCATGTCTACTGAGATTCAAAATGGCCACCAAAATACAGTTATACACAAACATGAGTGTTTGAAACTGTATCAAATACAGTGTGTCCCAGAATAAACCTTACAATCTTTGCGTGCAATTCTCATGGGTTTAACGGATAGTCAGACAGTTTGTAAAGATTGCATTGTATAACCAATGAGTTGAACCTTTAAATACCGTTTGTTTTATTTCAATCAGTAGTATATAGTAGTATATAGTAGTATATTAGTAGAAATTTGATACACCTTATATCTACATCTGAATACAGGATATGGAGATTGTGAAAATTTCTTTGAAAGTAAATGAATTTGTTGCCAGATAATTATACATTATGGCATACGTTTTAAGTTAACTATATTAAAACTAAAATGTATTCCTTTTTATCTTCTTAAGCACTCTATTAAGCCTTCTACGCATACGTCCTGTTAATTTTCGCATTTTCTTAACCCTTTGTTGAAGTATCTGTAATGAATAAATAAAAAGATAAATATATTGAATTACATCTTGAAAATCAGTATTGCTGTAGTTAATTATCAGGTTAACATAACTTATTTCTACCACAGATGCAAAATTAAAGAAGTAAACCCCTTAAGGTATTATACATTGCACTGTATAGTAAATAAAACATTGGGTCGTATGCATAAAAAGGGAGTATTTGCTTCTAATAGAAGTATAAAGTATAAGTAGTTACTTCCAAAGTAATAGTCAAAGTATAAGTAAAATCTCGATTTGGTATGCGTGAACATTTACTTTAACTACAAAGGAAATACTGGTATTTCATAGCATTTGCTTCATATACTTTTCTACTACCATTTTTTCAATCTGTTGAAATTTGACAAATCGCATAACTTTTTCAGCGCCTTTACTTATGTTGTATTTTCATTCTTTGCTTAGAAGCCAAGAAATCCTTTCAACTGGGTAAATCAGTGCTCATTTTAAAGTCATAGCCCATTACATAGTCGTCTATGCAACTCAATCATGTCTTTATACCAGATAAGAACTCTGGCTTGAAGCCAGAGGTGCATCCCAGTGATATAATATATAAAAATCGGCTTAGTTATTCCAATGCTTAGGTTTGAAACAGTAAACACATCTATCTTTCATTTATTGTAATAAGCATGCCATATAATGGTCACCACTCTCATATTTTTATGTTGATCAATATTTTGTGGTGTGTATGAATTATCTCAATCTTATAGACTCTACTTTCCAGGGAACTTTATAAAAACGCAAGAGTGCACCATTTATAACACTAAACTTTTGGTCAAGTAAACGGTGGATTTTTCAAGCATTTACTAAACAGTCTAATAAGTTATGATGATATACATCTCACGTTTATCGTCACCACTCCTTTATTTTAGTAGATAGTTGAGATATTTATGAATTATCCGAATCTTATAGCTTTCGGAGGAACTTCATAAATACTGCACATATAACCATTACAAAACTTAACTTATGGTCAAGTAAACGGTCTAGGTAGCTCTGAAGCTACCTTTGGTTTTTCAAGCATTTACTATGAGAAGTCTAGTAATAACTTGGTTTTATGCATATGAATGACAGTATTTCCTTCTTATCAAGTAAAAGTTAGAAGAGTAAATCCTACTAGTAAAAAGTTTGCAGTAAAAGCGTCTACTGCATTTGATGCATACAAACAGCAGTTTATACTCAACATATCAAGTAAAAAGCATTAACTATTTTTATGCATATGACCCATTGTTGAGGAGGACTGAGATGTAATCATTACGCTTGTCGATTCCAAGACTCCAAAATATCTTATATATAGCTTAAATAATATACAAAACATTAATGAGATTATTCTGAATATCAGATGAATTGCAATAAAGCGTACATCCTGGTTTTTGCGATTTCTCATTTATCTGAACAATGTTATTAATGTGTGTTGTTCAATGCATTCAAAGAGTCCCCTTAGCTTATTTCGGCCCATAGGTAATTTTTGTTGCTTTGGTGTTATGAGAGATAATGATTGAAGACCTCAGGCACATTGTAACCGTGAAAAATGAAGGAATTCCTTTTTGTTGTATGTGGTTTTTTTTTCCTGCCAAATAATAATAATAATAATAATAATAATAATGATAATACATGGGATTTATAAAGCGGCTTAAGAATTAATGAAATTAGCCTCATGGTTCTGCACATAAAGATTATAAAATCTACACAAGCTAGAATTAAAAATACTGGCCAGGCCCTATACAAAATACTAAAAACATAAGAGCACACGTTACAATAAATTTTATATACCAAATTCAAGCACAAATTAAAAAAAAACCAGATAAATACCATTTACAAACATAGTTGGATACGATTCATGTTAAAAACCACAATACATAAAAACACATTTTTTCCATTTAAATTAAAAGGCAATTATCAAAAATGGCAATACGAATTGAACATACCACATATCACATTTAACTCTGCAATATTTCAGTGTCGACATACCTGAACATGGAAATTGCATAAAAATGCCAAATTTTGATAACACATAAAATATACACAATAAAAAAAAAATGAGGATGATTTGAAAATATGTGTCTTTTTTAAAAGTCCTTTTTTAAACGAATTTGCATTTGATATTGCACGAAGTTCAGATGGCAATTTGATTTTGGGTGTTCCTGTAGCAAATTTCACTGTAAAATTTGGTCTTGCACAACTTTGGTGCAAGTGTGCACAGAAGAACCTCTGAAGCAGATCTAAGTGTCCGCCTTGGCTTGTATTCCTCAATAAGCTCACGGATGTACGTAGGAGCTAACCCATGCATGGCCTTATATGTACGAAGAACGACCGTATACAAAATTCGCTCTTGCACAGGAAGCCAATGAATCGGCTTCCTATGCTCATCACTGCACTTTGAAACTAGGCAAGCAGCAAAATTCTACACCCTTTGTAAGTGTGCAATTTCTGGAACTGGTAGACGTCAAATGGACTGCAGTTATGCCAATACCTTTTTTGTTCATTTAGTTACTATATCTGTAATCTAACAAAAACGGTTAGTAATCTCTTACTTTATATAAACGTTTATAAACTGTACTTTCGTGTTTACACTTTATTACTTTGTAATACTTACCCATATATCATCCACGTCATCATTCATAACTGGGCCCGGATCTTCATGTTAAAAACAAAAAGACAATGAGAACAAATTACCACCATGCCAAGGTAACTTTAAGGGTTCCATAATCAAAATTGATTTTCTTGTCTCATCTACAAGTTGAAACTCTAAGCTTTGAAATGATACCTTGCTTTTTGTCATTGGATGTTCGGTTGCAAATTTACATTCAAATTGGTAAAATAAATTGTGCTGAATCGGAACAGTATTTAACGTTTTTGTATTGAGTATAACATGATATACGCATCTATTTACTTGTTTAGAATTGAAATCGTGATAAAACGTCATAAATGTTATTGTGCTAAAGTCTAAGTAGGTTATCATATCATCTTGGGCAAATTTGCTCTATTTGCTTCACGCTTCGAAGGGCACGTAAAGCCGTCGGTCCCATCTGAAGTGTTCCTGACACACTGTCGGATGTAAAAGAACGTCACGGGCTAGGCTACGGCCGTTCGAAATAAGAGTAGGGGAAACTTCCCCGGCAACCCTGACCGTATGTCAAAAATACGTCAACAACTCTAGGACCAGAGTGCATAGTCACTATACCTTCAAAAGTATATCATTTCTTTAGGACCAGATAGCTCATCTAGAAGTTGAAAAGGCTTTGATGAGAATAAGCGTAGAAGTAAAAGTAGAAGTTGGCCCAACTTGATCCATGTGGTAGGGGGGCAACTGGCCCCGTATTCCCAGTTTTGACTTAACCTCGTGGTATACCAACAAAAACAAAGGATAAAATGGATTTGATCCCATGACATGCTGGACATGTACCATAGCTCGTAATCAATAATAATAATAACTTGGACCAGCGAAGTAATATCTTGACACTACTACAAAATCACGTTTGCCAAAAAAGTTTACTTAGGTAACTCAAAAACTCGTTTTACTGATAACTTACACAAAGATGAGCTGGGTTTTGTAAATGTTATGGTAAATTTATGCATTATATATGACCAAAAATCACCAGTAACATAATTATCCCTAGGTCACGTGAGCAGAAACTCGTTGTGGGCCAACTCAACCCGAGGGCCAACTCACCCCCACCTTCCCCTATGTATTAAATTAATGACAAAGTAAATGCACTTTATTTTGAAAAGTATCATAAACTAGTGCAAGTTATAAAATATACTACATTATTTCACTTCGAAAAAACACATATTACGGTTACGAGATATCCAAGAAAACAAGACAATGGCTATTGAATCATATCAAACAAGCCATAGAGGATTTGGCCTTTATGTTTTTATTAACATACCGCTTCATTATATTTTGATATTTAGTGATCTGGAAGATCACAATTCAAGAGTTGACTTGCAACTTTTCAAGATACAGGTGAAAATGACGAGTTGACTTGCAAAACGGCTATTTATTCATTTTGCACTTTTTGAGAAAAGGGCACAAAACTGCTAGGACATCAAAATGTGTTTCACAATTCCGTATAATGATTTTAGTAATTCTATACGAATATGTCTGTAACAATAAGGTGTTATTTAGATAATTTATCAACTATTTTCTTATTGATTATTAATTTTTTACTGCAATGGATGTAAGCCGTTTTGCCGGGAAACTCATCAAATTTCGATAAGGAACCGCTCATCTTCCAAATGTTTGCAAAATGTATTTTTCAATTCTTAATTAGGCTATGATGTACTTTATAAAATCAAAATTTCAACATCAGGTCATGTTTAATAAAAAACAGTCACCATATATGGGTATTATGCCCTTTTATGCCCATATGCCCAAATATGGTCATACAATTTTCGGGATTTTAACCATGTTAGCAAACTTTTTTCAACAAATATTTTTGCCAGGATGATGCACAAGTTCAAGATCTGCAAGAATCTATCAAAAACTTGGATTTTGTTTTAAATGTAAAAATGGTTCATATGCATTGACAATTTTTGTATTTTATTAATTACAAAATGGGTGTTCTGTGTCTTCCATGACAAACATTTTGTGACATTTTGCGTGATAAAATGTGTAATATTTAACGATATTTTTGACGGATTTCTTGTTTTTCTTCTATTGATAAAAAGGGATTTCCTTATTTCCCGGAATGCATGATCGTTACACGTATCACTGCCTTTGAGTCAACATGTTTTCACCCTAATGAACACAAAGCGTTTTCAACTTCAAAAGGCGTAGGAAAAGGTGCAGAATTATGCTCTGATTTTTCTTTTTCATTTAAACGCGATGTTTGTAAATGAATCAGCCTGAAAAAATTCTTAAAGATTCTTTGATATATAATGATATTATTTACCATGTTGCTTTTAGAAATGATTTTCCGTTTCGGAGAAAAAACATTTTAAATTGGTTAAAAATCCATATCTCAGGAACCAAATATCTGTTTTTCAAGCAACACACACCCAGCCTATCAACTTTCCGCATAACTGTATCCCGAACACGATTGATGTATAGCAGCGCGCCGATTTGCATTTTCCGTCAACACCCGTTACGTTAGAACCGTGCGTTTTCCGATCACAACGAAAGTGGTGCCTTCAGACAAGGGAAATATTTGTCATTGAGCTTCTATGGGCTGTGTAGTTATCGATGAATTTTCACTTGCTTTCTGAAATGACTATCGCTTAAATCTCACGCGATATTTCCGAAACTAAGCACTTTTTTTTTCAAAACTGTTTAAGAATATTTGAGAGAAAATATGATTTAATAACATATTCAAAGATTGAGAAGATACATACAGGCAGAGCTTGAAAATATTTGTTTGTAAATTTAAAAAAAATGTCATTGAAGTGCTTAGTACCAAGGAGGATGAATATAGGAGATGACACTTTGCAAAAATCGTGGCTCCAATTTGTGTTTAAATACCTAGATAGGAAACAGCGACATTTAATCAGATTTACTTTTTTATTTAATTAGTTTTCATTTATTTTTACTGCGAATAAAAACTGTTTAACACAACTGTCTTTGGCAGGACTCGAACCCATGACCTCCAGATCTCATGACTGGCGCGCTAACCGAATGAGCTACAGAAGCATTGCATTATGAAATCGGTAAAATTAACATCAATATATATTATATCAACTTTAAACCCCGGACAAGAATTATACAAAGTAACAAATCTTGTTGAATAATTGTAGAAGAAAAGTAAAAGAAAAATATAAATGATTTTAAATTCCTTCAACGTCTAAGAATAATTGTATTATATCACCTTTATAGTCTAAAGATTACACGGGAGATTACATAATTACATAATTGTCTCGCATCAATTAGCCTTGCCTAATGTATAGCAACAACAATGATATTCAAGGGCCTTAAAAACAGTCTAGCATAACGAAGGTCGTTGACCGAATTTTATTTTTAATCTGACACCTGGGCTGATCCAGGATGTCCAACTTATTTTATTTCGTGGATGACCTTACCCTAGGAGAAACAACAAATACAAACAAACCAAAGCAAAACGAGCTCCAACACCATCTGGATGCCTTAAGTGATTGGTGCGATCGCAACGATATGTTACCCAAACCATCAAAGTGCCATATTATGCATATTTAGTTTTTAAAAAATGTTGTTAATTACCAATCATATTCCCTCTCTGGTGAGATGCTTGATACTGTGGATGTGATAAAACTGCTTGGTTTGTTTATTCAAAAAAATCTCAAATGGGATAAACAGGTGGCTGACAAGATAAGCCGGGCATCTAGAAGATTATTTCTTATGTACACACTACGTGGCTTTGGTGCTCCTGTTGAGTATCTTTTGACTGTGTATCAAACATACATTAGACCCGTTATGGAGTATTCTTGTCCGGTTTGGCATCTATCCATCACCCAAGAGCAGAGCAAACAACTTGAAATGATCCAGAAAAGGTGCTGTAGACTCATCCTGGGCAGTAGGTACGAGCACTATAATACCGCTCTGCTTGATCTTGGAATTGCCAAC
>JXSR01S054334.1:0-12220 GCA_000969725.1 Ophiothrix spiculata | reverse complement strand
CAAAATGGCCGCCAAAATACATTTTAATGCGCACAAATGGGTCAAAGCATAATTTAAACAGCATCAAACACACTGCATGTTCAAAATATTTATTAGAAAATGACTTTGAGAGTCACAACAGATAAATCTGTCCCCAAATTAGGCTGATAACATGCTGAAGAGCGATGGTTTCGCTTGCAATCATTTATTAATCAAATATCTTGAAAAATATAGTTCGTTTGATGCTGTTTTAAAGTCAGTTAACCCATTTTAGGGCATTAAAATATATTTTGCATCACTAAACCATCTGACAAAATATCAGAGGAGAAACACCTTCGCCAAGCACTTCGCGAATGTTGATACAATGGTGCTACAGTCGACAAAGCCCTGAAATTAGGTGACAAATCTGCCAAATCTGATGTGCCATATAATACATCAGGGGGCGGCACAAGTGTGACATTACCATACCATGGTGAACTATCCGAGAAACTTAGGCGCATTTTCAAGGAGTACAAAAATTTCACCCACTTTAAACCTAACAACACTATCCGCCAATCTTTGGTTCATCCCAAGGATAAACAACCAAAGGGCCGTTTAAGTGGTGTGGTTTATGGTATTCAGTGCGAGAATGAATTTAAATGTAATGATTGTTATATAGGAGAAACCTCACAGCCCCTGCGGAAAAGACTTCAACAACATTCTCGCTCCACTTCAGGCACTGCTGAATCAGCTGTGTTTGAACATCAGAATGCCAGTGGACATAATTTTGTTTTAGAGGATGTTAAAATTCTGGACCGGGAAAGCCGTTTGTTTGAACGGGGAGTAAAGGAATCCGTCTGGGTGAGAGCAGAAGAAACATCTCTCAACCGCAGTCGAGGAGTTAGAGTGAACCTATCACACGTCTGGGACAGAACCATAAAGACTCTTCCTCGCAAAACGATGTCATCTTTAACATCTGATGACGTCACTTCCAACTAATACCAATGTCTACATCACAACCCAGCTGAAGAGCGATGGTTTCGCTTGCAACGTCAGTTACTCCGAGTAAGTAAACATTACTGGTTGCCTTGATTAAATTTAATCTAGAACTTTTAATGAGCAATATAATTTTTCAATCTGGTGATCGATATAAGAATAACTTGACCGCGATATTTTTTTTCTTGACGTGAACTGTCGGATAGTTTGGACTTCGAACCCCTAAAATCGCAGGGGGGTGAATGCAAATACAAAACAGAGATGTGGATGAGAACATTCATAGTTTTTACACTAAAACATGTTTTTGTTGGACTGTTCAGAATCTTCATTTTAAGATTTAAAAACACCAAGTTCTCTCAGCAAGTGCAAGTAAACACAGTTCCAGTGTCAAAGAAAAATTATATGGGAAGGATTTCCCTCATTCTTTGCATTTTTGAGATTAATCACGATGTTGGCTGATAATATGCCTTATAAGAGTAAATGTTTGTGCAAAATAGTGCTCAATAAATTTCACAGACAAATTTAGGATCTGTCTTGTGTATTGTTTTATGTTTCTCTAACTTGAACTTACTATGAAACTCTTTAAAAAACACAAGGTCGTACCTACATGAAGCTTGTTTTACCAAACTATATGTTTAATGACTGGTAAAATATGGTACAATATATATCAAATCTTATATTCATGCAATTTGAAATAAATATCTTTCCTGTATTAAATAATTTCAATATAGGTTCACATTTTTAAGACCCACATCCATTACGTGTGTGTTTTAGTGAAATATAGCCTCTTCTTATATAAAACCGTTCAGATTTCAACAACAAAAAATGCATCTGAAGTTAATATAAGTATTATGTATCCTTAAAGCGTATTGTGTCAGCAATTTCAAAATGTGAATATCAAGTCAAGTGTACAGGGTGTCTAAGTGTTATACAGGGTAAGACAAACGAAAATATCATCAGCATGATCGTCAATTGTTAGACATCCGGACACAAAATAACACTTGTATATAAAAAGTCAATGCGTTGAGCACAAAGTTCAGCTTATTGCACATACACACATACCAGAAAAAATGTTCATCATCAACATTGCATCAACAATTAGTTTTTCCCCCAGATTGTAAGGTTTATATTCATTTAATTGTATCCCATGAATATTAATTAACAAAAAATCACTAAATTTAACATTGCTTAACCTGATTAAACATAAATGTATCTCATCTTTGTTATTCGAGTAATTTTATAATTGAGTAAAGCGATTGTTTTAAACATATGGGGTGTCAAAAATAAAAAAATGGGTCTTGCGTGAACATTCTTTCGAGTTTTTTTTCCTTTTGACGCTTAAAGTTCTCCAACCTCGCGAATTTCTCTCAGCAAGTGCAAGTAAACACAGTTCCAGTGTCAAAGAAAACTTCCATTGGAAGGATTTCCCTCATTCTTTGCATTTGTGAGATTGATCACGATGTTGGCTGATAATATGACTTCTAAGAGTAAATTTCTGTGTAAAACAGTGCTCAATAAATTTTACAGACAAATTTAGGATCTGTCTTGTGTATTGTTTTATGTTTCTTCAAGTTGAACTTACTATAAAACTCTTTTAAAAACGCTTTTAAAAACACAAGGTCGTATCTATCTACCTACCTGAAGCTTGTTTTACCAAACTATATGTTTAATGACTGGTAAAATATGGTACAATACATATCAAATCTAATATTCATAAAATTTGAAATATATATCTTTCCGTTAATTTCAAAATAAGGTCACATTTTTTAAGACCCACATCCAACGTGTGTGTTTTAGTGAAATATAGCCTCTTCTTATATAAAACCGTTCAGATTTCAAAAAAAATATGCATCTGAAGTTCATATAAGTATATGTATCATGAAAGCGAATTGTGTCAGGAATTTCAAAATGTGAATATCAAGTCAAGTATGACATGTACCTTCATCTTTGAAATACATTTATCTTGTTTGTCATTGAATGTGTTAATGAAAATTGAATACATTTAACCCTTATTCTTCGAAGGGGGGGGGGGGTTGTTGTTGCAAGGGTTTTTTTTTCCCGCTTCATAAAAACGCAAAAGCAACCGGCCCCATGCATTTAGTTAATCTCTTTTACATCTTTTGAGGTCATACTGACGAAAAAACTAGGGGGGGGGGTACCACCTAAGGTGGGGTTAGGGTAGGCCGTCAAAGTTGGGGTGTAGGGGGGGGGGGGAAATCACGGAAGTTTTAATGTCGTCATTTTTTAAAAATGTATGCACACTATAAGACTCAAACTTACAAAACATGTTAGAATCACTATTTTCCTTCATAATTAGCAAAAACAGGACTAAAGTCGTTATTTAAAACTTTAATAGCAACATTTTGATTTTGGTGGCCACTTTTGCCATAATGCAATTTTGCCTGATTTTCCGAACCGAAAGTACTTTATAACGTCATAATTACGTAACGCCTTGGTCGATTTTGATGATCTTGGTATCGTTGGATAGGAGAGCGGCATACCTATCTATTAATAGCCAAAACAAGTTAATAGGTGGTCCCGTTCCAAAATATTATGGGGGCTTGCAATCCCCCCCCCCCCTTCGGAGAACGTGTTAAAAAAAATAGCTTAGGAGAACAATGGTTAATTTACATCATTAGAATTACATAAATACTCGTACATTATACCCTTCAACCTGTTTAACATTTTTCAATTTGTTACACCATTGACACTTTTGATCGCTTGTCAAAGACAAACAATATGGCACACCAACCTTTACAATATGACAGAGTTGATATTTCAATATTTTCATTTCACCTTTATTTTGATATTTCACTCACAAGAAGGAGTTGGACGATGGGTGTTAATGGATTTGGACGAACAATTCAACACCTTAAACATTGAAATCGGACAAAGTTGAAATGTTAACCTTTTTTATTTGACCTTTGTGACCCCATAACCTTTGTAGGCAATGCCGAGACAATTCATGTGCCCAAATTACTGGACAATCTATATTGCAACGTAGTTGAGTGAAACTTTTAGTGAAAATCAAAATTTTAACCCCGTGAGCTGCAGGATTGTACAGATGTCATATAGCTTGCTGAACAGCCATCCGCTTCAGCACGGATACTGTCTCAACATTATAGTGAATTTGGTGCATCAATAACATTCATTATTTTTTTAATAATTGCCCATAATTGTATCTTTGAAAACAACTATAAACGATAACACATGCAGTGGAGATCGAGAATGACGTCACATAGGTTGACAATCTATTATATTGCAACGTAGTTGAGTGAAACTTTTAGTGAAAATCAAATTTTTAACCCCGTGAGCTGCAAGATTGTACAGATTACATATAGCTTGCTGAACAGCCATCCGCTTCAGCACGGATACTGTCTCAACATTATAGTGAATGTGGTGCATCGATAACATTCATTATTTTTTTAATAATTGCCCGTAATTGTATCTTTGAAAACAACTATAAACAATAACAAATGCAGTGGATATCGAGAATGACGTCACATAGGTTGACATATGATATAAAGTGTTCTGAAAAGGAAACGTGTACAATTTGTTTTGCTTCATTCCTACTATATTAAAGATAAATAAGACCTAACAATTTCAGATATGGATATGTTTCTTGTGATAGAAGAACAACTTTCTTACAAAATTATTATTATCGTAGTTTTCGGTTAGCACATGAAGTTTAAATTGAACTTTGACGTTGCAATGCAAGCGTAAGTATTTGAAATACATTATAAATGCATTTATAAAATTGAAAGTACTTACATGTTAACGCTTTAATGTTGCAGTGAAATAGAAAACTTCTAGATAGATGTACCGGGAATTGTGTAGCCTTTCTGGAGTCGCCGGACGATGATGTCAATTATGAAAAAGTGAAACTGTCCAGAACACCTGAACTAGTGAATGTAACTTGCAATTCAACAACGGTTTATATACAGAAATCTCCACACATCAAAACACTTGATTAAACAACAATACACAATTTCATTTCTTTTCTATGATCGACGTCACGTGACATATATGATGTCACACACACTCCTACGAATTGAAATGCGCCATTTGTCCTTGAATTTACCATCTTTCAAAATACAAATCAAATTGTATCCATTAGCAATGGTATGCGTTTAAAGTCTACGTGCTGGTTTTGATATTAAACAATACAATTAACCCTCGTCAACCTAAGAGGGTAAAGGGGTTACCACCCCCTAAAGGATCATCCCCGATTGTTCCATTGACCAGCGAATTGACTATGTGATAAAAGCGTATTTAGAAATATATTCATGCGTATTTGAAAATGTCTGTACGCATGTGTAATAATGGACATTTTGGTGCTGAATTTCAATATCAATACTTCAACAAATGAACCCTTATTCATTTTTGTTTTAGCACACTTTAAGCAAGATTTTAAAAGAATTTCAAAAAGAATGTTTAGAAATTGTGCCATAAACGCATGGGCATAAATATATATTTTACATTGGTTTGATAATTTCAGATTAAAACACAATTTGATTTTGAGGGTATGTGGCGTGAAATAATTTTACAGAACACATCATTAGGAAAATATAATTGCATTACATTTACACAGCAGTATTTATACATAAATGTGCAACAGTTTTCGTCTTCCAAATCTACATTTTCAATTTTTTAGGATTTTGAAAGTATTTTTTGGATTCATGAATATTCAAGTTTAACGATACTTTAAAAAGATAGCAAATCTCTCCACCTTACGACAGTCTGTTGTTGTTGTTTATAAACAACACATTTCAAAATGTTTGATTGCTGCAAATCTATGTACATTATTTTCTGGCTTTTGCCGTTTACTCACGTCACGGCGCGGCGCGTCACGTCACGGCGTGTCACGTCACGTTAGTGTTTTTTTTTTCATTGCTTCAATGTATATTTCAACCAAATAAAAATTTTGAAATATTGAAATAATATACGTTTTTGACCCGACTTTCCCCAAAACTGCAATTTATCGTGTCGGGAAAACACTCGGTGAAGTAGGGAGAATATAGAGACCGAACAACACTAAATCACTCCACGTTTGGTGTAATGTCGATGAGTTCCGGCAAAAAACAAAGGCTTATTTGACGAGTTTAGGTGTCCTGAACTTTGTCCGATTTCAAAGATTAAGTGTCAAATTCTTCGTCTTGAAGAATCGACCAAAATCGTCGATTGTGACCCCGTTGTCCGACCTTTTCATGGGGGAAAAGGTTATTAGAAAGGTCAAATTATGATTTATACATGCAGAGGTCATATATATAAAAACAAAATGTAATCGGCAGGGTTCCTGTCTCTTCAGAAACAGGTCTATGTCTAGTTCTTTCTTTCTTTCTTCTTTCTGGCAACACTTTGATGTCTTATATCTCTAGCATACAATGACTGATTTGGACTAAACCTAGGTGAAATGACCAGGGCCACCCCCTATTGATGTCACCTGACCCCTGATCCCTCGAATGTCACGTAGGGGTCACGGGGTCAAAAACTTGATTTTCACGAAACAAGTTTCAACCCAACAACATTACAAGGTATGTTCCTAAATTTAGGGACATGAGACGTCTTGACATTGTCCACAACATTTATTGGATAACAAAAAATGTTTGGGGACATATGGGGTCACAGGGGTCAAATAAAAAGGTCAGATTTTCAACTTTGTTCGATTTCGACGTTTGAGGTGTTCGTATGTGGACAATGATCAAAAGTTTCTATGGTGAATCCGTCGTCCGACCCTTCCTCGGGGGTCAAACGTCGAAAGAAAGGTCAATGGAAGGGTCAAATTATCAATTTTGTCCGATTTCGATGGTTAAGGTGTCAAATTGTTCGTCTTGGAACAGCGATCAAAAGTGTTAATAGTGACCTCGCCGCTTGACCTTTCCTTGGGGGTCAAAGGTCAACAGAAAGGTCAAATTTTTACATTTGTTCGATTTCAAAGATTAAGGTGTCAAATTGTTCGTCTTGGCCCAGCGACCAATAGTGCCAATAGTGACCCCGTCGTCCGACATTTCTATATGGGTCAAATGTCATAAGAAAGGTCAAATTTGCAACTTTGTCTGATTTCAAAGGTTGAGGTGTCAAAATTTCGTCTTGGATCAGCAATCAAAGGTCAGAAGAAAGGGCAAATTTTCAACTTTGTCCAATTTCAATGTAATTGGCATAAAGCATGTTATTAGATTCTTGGCTGTTTCAACTTCAAAGTCACTTGACATTTTATAAAAAGGCGTTCGGCGGGTTGTGTGTCACTTTCAGTTTCACCGTTACTTGTTTAATTTAAAGCATATGGTTGAATAGGATCAGGTTGAAGCTGAAAATCAATTTTGACCATCCGTTTTCAATGCGATTCTGCATGCGTTTTGCATGCGTTGTGTTTTGAATCGATACAATGGTTTTCAACTATAGTAATTCCTTTTACCAGGTTTTTGAATCGGTTTCTGGAGCGATTCATCCGTTTTGAATGCGTTTTGGTCATGCGGAAACTTTTCATTTAGAGAAGATGCTGAAATGAAAACTCATTAAAACGGACGGATAAAATTGAATCTCAGCTTTCAACCTGATACCATTCATCTCCATTCAATCGTGTGCTATAAGTATACCACTACCAGTGCCCTTACAGTGCAAAACGCAACGAATCCGCATCGCAAACGGATAAAAGGAATCTTAGCTTTAGAGTTTCTAGTTTCTAGTTTCAGTTGCTGGTCCATTACAAGTAATCATTACCCGAACCTTTGCTGTTAACGACTTTGACCCCGATTGACTTTAAATAAACAGAAACATTCGTCAAAACAAGAAAGTAAAGGTGTCACTGAAAGTGACAAGGACCCTGCCGATCGCCCGTATTCCAGAAAGTCGTTTAGCTAAACCATGGTTTTAATTATCCTCAACAGCACGGCTTTTTGGACTGTTTAGCTTGAAAGCTGCAACAGTGTGTATTATTTCTGGACAGTTGGAGTTAAGTTAAACCATGGTTTAGATAAACACCTTTCTGGAGTACTTAAATTGTACTTAAATTGTACTCGAATCTATGTTCCAAATTTGCACCTCAGGAATGTGTGCTAGATTTGTACTCGATTTTTTCCAGGGTTAATGTATAGGCCAAATCAGCGAAAATGATGCAACATTGAAACAATATTACAAACGAACAACAAACATCCGACACCCCAACCCCCACAGGCACTCAGTTAATGAGTACAATAATATTACCAACCAAATTTAAAGATACAAATTTGCAAAGAATGGGCACATTAACATCAGCTGTTTATCTACCCTACTAATGATTAGTCCATTAGAGGCAGTAAATACATTCCAGATGCATTTAATTGTTTAATATTTTTTTCTGTATTTGAAAAGTTCTTTTTACAAAATGGCCTAAATCCACTTTTCATAGTTCTGAGGAAATCAGCAAAATGGTATCTTGTTATGGTAAAATAATTTTCTAGTTTGTACTGCATTAAATGTTAGGCGTTAGCATAGTATAGGGTCTTCTCTTTGTATTGATACCAAAATCATGAAAATCTGTCAAGGTGTTACGTGATTATGACGTCATAAAGAACTTTAGGTCGGAAAATTTCGCCGAAATCTACTTTTCGGCGGATTTTGAAAAACAAAATAAAAACAAAAGTTCAAAATATCAGATTTTCATCGGATTTTAGCTAATGAATAAAGGAAATGGTAGTTCTAACATGTTCTGTAAGTTTAAGCTTGTTAGCATGCAGATATTTTTCACAATGGTGAATCTTTATTTTTTGTCAAATTGTCAACAAGGTCCAATTTGCACGAATGACATGTAAAAATGTTTGGTTTGTCTTGTACATTCCAAATATTTATAGTTTTAGGTTGTTTGAGTGACTTTCTTTAAATTAATTACATGTTTTGACTGACGACCATAATTGTAGAGCAAGAAGTACTTAACATGTTAACTGCAAAATATTGATTACTGATAACAGAAAATTAATAATCGATACAGCGTTCTTAATCACCATAATTGATCAACTTCAATACGCAATAACATATACGTAATATAAACCCGATACTAATTTGCATATAGAAGTTATAAGAAAGTCAGAACTTTAAATTTTCATATCTTAAAACCAGTACACTCTTAAAAGGAAAAGAGTGAGCGGTCACTCCTTCTTAGAGTGATTTTTTCACTCTAAAAGAGTTACACTTCACTCTTTTCGAACGGAGTTTCACTCTTAAAATTGCCACTCTGTTGAAGATTGGTCACTGACACCGCTGTTTTGAAAAGAGCGGTGTCAGTGACCAATCTTTAAAAGAGTGACACTTTTCACTCCCTAAAAGAGTGAATTATAACTCTATAAGAGTGACATTTCACTCGAAAAGAGTGAAACCCCGTTCGATTTCACTCGAAAAGAGTGAAATGTCACTCTTTTGGAGTGATAAAAATCACTCTAAGAAAGAGTGACTGATCACTCTTTTCATTTTAAGAGTGTAATATGTCAGTTAAGTACTTCTTGCACTTCATTCTTCAATTAGGCTCCCATGTGGTTGTAACTCTCTCGCCTAATTTACTTTGGGTAGATAAAACCTCACATGTGCATTTGACCTTTATAACTTACCTGTTGACTGTAATGTTAAATACCTGGAAGGTTTTTATTCTTAAATATTAATAGGATAATGACAACATTAAATTCCGAAAAAAAGGTTAAATTATTTGTGATTTTGATTATAAATTTCAGACTAGAAACGATGTTACCAAAAATGCACATGAGGTTTTAACATGTATTATATATAAATGTGATAGATTTAAACTGAGTAAGTGGACGTATAAAATATAATATATACAGGGTGTCCACGAGTGATTTTTACCCAGCTGTCGGATTTTGTGGACAGGTGGGTAAGGTTTTTGTCAAATTTTGTTAATTTTCAAGTTAAACATATCTTTAATTTTCTAACAATATTGAATTTTTCAAATTGCATGTAAAAGTTATAGAGATTTTCTCAAAAGGGTATACTTTGCGAATGGTAAATTTGTTACATTCGATGAATACTAACTTGATAAAGTGTAAGTGTACATTTCCAAATTGCTGATTTATTTTTATATTTCAACACGCTTATTTCTCAAAAAAATTAACGACAGTGTGAGAATTTAGTGAGGTAACAGATGCTTACAACAGAACAACCATTAACCACGATTTATATTGAATTCAAACAAAAGCATATTATCTAATTAGATCTATAACGAGACATCAAATTATATACAAAATGTACTTCCATAAAGCTGTTGATATCATTAACTCTTATGTGATTGCTAACCCCGTAGGATGGGACTTTGCAGCTGGTTCCATTTTTTTTTTTATTTGATGATTTCATCTGTTACCACATTTTGCAATGACACCTTACATGTTGAAATTGATCAAGTCAATCAAGTTTTACAACAGAAAATCTTCCGGAAATACTTCCTCTCTTTCTTCTCATTTTTTCTGCCTATTTCTACCAGTTTCTTGAAAAGTGTGAGTCATCAGATATGTATAGTTAAATAATAATTGTAATCACAACTAAGTGATAACTTGCGATATCAACTGATTACTTATTCGATTCTCCAATGTATCACTGTTTTCAAGTATAACTTATAAGTGGGAGAAATTATCTAATAGCTTAAACCCATTTTAGCGAACCCTGAGACAAAGTCACATTTGTCAGGAATAGAATGGTTTCAGCTGGGGCACAAAACTTGCAAATTTCTTGATGTGGTGCAAAATAGGGACTTCTTCAGATGAAACCTTCAACGGGGCATAATATCCCTATGTTTTACCTTTCAAAGGTCCAATCACTCACATAAATCTGTTGTCATGTCAAAATATAGTATTACAGTGTATGGTGATATATCTTTTAAATAGTCATCTGCTTCAATACTTTTATGACATCTTCGCAATTTTGTACAAATCCACTATGGTCGCCACCTTCTCGATTAGAACAACATTTAAATGGCTAAAATCATATAAATGAATAGAAAAGAAGAACATGTAATGTAAGAAATGTTCGTAATTATTTTATAATGCCCGTAATCTAAGTTCAACATTTTTGTATCCCACCAGGTTTAGGTTTAGGTTTACAAAGACTGATTACATCGCGGCCAATGGCCAAAATGCATAATACAGTGAGCACAAAAAATACAAGAACAAACAGCATATAAATAACATAATATACAAACAATCATGACAAAAAAAGCAGCAATATGGGGCAAACAGCTTAGAAACAAGCAACAAAAAGAGGCAAGATAAAAAATGCCATCATCACAAACGAAGTATCCTTAAGCAGCACTATGTTGAATTGAGCAAACCGTATAGTGTGGGATGGGGCTGTCAGAGAGTATTTTCGTGCGCGCAGTAAGTTGGGTGATGCTGTTTCTGTTTCTCAATTATTTACCATGAACATCGTTTCTACGAGGAGGGAACATCATGTTGGTTCGCTCTGATGTTAAAAGAGCAAGAGCAAAAGACAATCAATATGCAATATTCCTGGTAGACAAGAGTTCAATCTTGCAGGTTTCAAGAGCAGTAACATAAGATATGTACCCCAACCCAACATTATTTTACGAGCCCTTTTCTGGATGACTTCAAGAGAGTCTGATTGTTTGACGGAAAGCGAGGAGTGCCAGATGACATCCTCATATTCAAGTATAATAGGTCTGATATAGCCACACTATATGGTAACAAGTCCTTTGGTGTCGAAACCAAAAACGCGTAAGAGTGCGTCTATTAGCAGTTTTGCATATACGTACAGTGTGTCCCAGAATAAAGTTATTAAGATTTCAATGCCGCATAATTAAAAAAATAAATTATCCCTGACTATGAACATTGGTGACAATCATGTTTAATGTCCCCACGCTTGCTTTTGTGCAAAGCATTTATTTTCTAGAAGTGAGCGTTTCAAGCTCCAAAGGAGTTCGGTCACTTTACCCGTAATTTGCAGCGGAAATATTCAAGCAAGGGTGTCATCTTTACCAACATTTCCGTTTGTTTCGCATGTTGCTTCTCCTTGATGATGCATTGGGGTCTTAATAAAGGTTCAGCTGAATGTTATCTGATCTTCTACCATCTTTTTAGCAGTTCCTTTTGTCATCTGATACTACAAGCTTTATATTTTCTGACATTTTTAAGATGGGCTATTCTTGTGATGAGGATACATGGCTCCTGGAAATGATACATACATTTTTCCATTGTTTCAATGATACCTGCGCTCTCCAGTTATTAGTCAATCATGATACTCTTCTCTCCATTGACAAATGGGATGTTAGAGTATG
>JXSR01S054331.1:2395-18555 GCA_000969725.1 Ophiothrix spiculata | reverse complement strand
TAATTTTTTTCAAACTTTACACAGCGTGTTTTCTAGCCAAATGGAACATTCTAAGACTAGGTAGAAAAAATATGTATGACATGAGGGCGTCTGATGCACCCTAATATACATACATCTACTCAAGCAAATTACCTATCAAATTAATGCTCTTGGTAAATACTTTAAAATGATACCTAAACCATGCATGTAGCATGTATACTGCATGAGATATGACACAATATAGGAAAATGTCTTGGGGAGCTGAAAACCGGACATGCAGGAAATGTAACCATATCGTAATATGAAATTTCAAGCCATATTCTTAAACTTGCCTAGGCAAATTACCTATCAAATTTAAGCTCCTGATGAGTACTTTAACTTGATACATGACAAATGTACATTTAAATTTATTTTGGGGTCTAATTGTGATAGTTTCCTAGTAATGCGACACAAATTTTTCCATGTCACAGAAATCATTGCACATCACAAAAACGGAACTAGATAGGTATAGACAATTTATTTTAAAAGCTCTCATTCAGGGCAATGTAAAAATGAAGTAATTTTAAATCATGAGGTGTGAGAGTATAAAAATATTAAATGCTAGGTCAAAAGTTGTAAATAAAATATGAAAAAAAATTCTTGTTTGAATTCAAATAAATTTCTTTAACTTCACCCTATCATGAAAATAACATTAGTTTTGGAATCCTTGTAAAATTTCCTGTCAGAATATGTATACTTTTCCTGTACTGGGGTGAACAGGAATCGAGATAATTCATTTTTTATGAAATTTAGCATGATTTTTATGGTCGCATTTTCTTTGAATACTGGGGGCCAAAAAATGCACCAACTTATAACGCATGGCCATATGAAGAATTATTACATGAGCATGATGCTTAATGACATGTACCTACATGAAGATATTATAACTTGGGAATGATATTGATACTTCAAGGGTTTACATTTACTACTGAAGGTATATATTTAATGCAGTTTTATACCTCATTAGATGCGTGATGAAATAAACATTTTTATGAAATACTTTAAAGTCCTTTATCACCCTCATTGATGCATCATATTTATATTAAACTGTCAAACACATTATTGTTCTAATGAGGTTACTATTGATATTCGGTTATCAAGAGCTTAAGGTAAGCACTAACTATAACGTAAGAATAATAATTAAAACTTTGAGGCAACGTCTGTTTCAAAATTTTTCTTCATGCTTTGTAAGGTGTCATAAGTATGCCCTTCAATTAACTTTAAATTCAAAGTAACATCAATTCTTAAAGACTTACATGAGTGATGTTTACGCATCTACTTAAAGGCATTATTACATGAGAATGATACCGTAAGGGTTTGCCTTAATCACTGTATGCAGATATTGCAATCTTATACCTCATTAGATGCCTGATGGGATAAATAATGTTTACAACATACTTTAAAGTTCATTACCTTGCTCATATTATGAAGCAAATTTTTAATACAATTCATGAGAAAATATTCAAATCAGGTTTCAATGTGGATATTGCAACCTTATACCTCATTAGATGGCTGATGGGATAAATAATGTTTTACAGCACACATAGTTATCTGTTACTTTTAATCTTTACAATGTACTTTTAAGTTCATTATCTTGCTCATTTTATGAAGCAAATTTATAATAAAATTCACAAGAAAATATTCAAATCAGGTTACAATTAATAACTTGTCAAAGAACTTAATTACAACATGAGAATAATAAGTGAAAACGTGTAATTTTCAAACGGTGTCTTTCTTTAATGCCATTTTCATTCTCCGAAAAATAACTCAAATGTAGTGTGTATATATAATGTATTAACCTACTATCCCTTAATGTAAACTCTACCTTCAAAATCCCTTCCGTTTAAATCGCATCCAGAATATTCAAACAATTGAACGCTTATGCAATTTGTGCATACGAGTTGTTCAAAAGGAAAATTACCTAACAAGGATTGTTCATGACAGTCACTGTAACTGGTCAATTCTACCAAGGGACAAGAACTTGGTTTGTTGATCGTGGTAACAACCAATCACATTCTGTACGTCATGTACGGTGCAGGGTACCACTTGACAACACGCACTAATGAGTATAATGCCCGCAAAAGAGGGAGCTTATTTAGAAAATGGACTCTAGCTACCTGTTGCCATCTCATTAGATGCTTGATGGGATAAACAGGGATGAACATTATTTATGACATGCTTTGAAGTTTTTTTTATCATAGTTTATGTGGCATGTTTGTATTAAAGTATAAAATCAAAATGTTTATATTAAGTTACAATTAATCTTTACTCATCTGAGAACTTTATGACAAACTAAGAATTAGAAACGTATTAACTTTTAACTATTGCAGTGTCTGCCTCAGATACCGTTTTCCTTCTCCATTTAATTAAGTGCCATGATTATTATGCCCCACAATCAACCTTAAGGCCATGTCACACATCACCGTACCGTGCGAATAATGTACTAATAACGTACACTGGTTTGGTAATCGGTTACATGTATTTCAATGACCAAACCAGTGTACGTTATTAGTTCGTTATTCGTTGGTTTCGTGATGTGTGACAGAGGAGCCCTCAGGATCAGAAGGAACATCAACTGTGAAGAAATACTTACGTGTGTCATTGATATAAATAATAAAGGCATTGGTTCATGAGAGTTTGTCTTAGTTGCTGAATGTATGCTTCACATTGTGAATTGACACAGAGAAACGTGTGTGTAGCTGAACATGGCACAATTGCAACAGATGCAGTGCATGTGCAACATTGGGAACTTAATCTTGCTTGTGACTGGGATTATCTTTGCTCAAGGGTGAACATGATGAAGAAAAGCCTCATAATTCTTACCTATCTAGTGTTGATCAAAGTATAGTTATGTTTTGTAATCTTATACCTCATTAGATGAGATGAGTAGTTTTATGACATGCCTTAATCAGTTACACCGATATACCGTATGTGTTTATAATTAATATTTGCTCATCAAGAAAGCGCTAACTATACCCTAAGAATATTATGTGGAAACTTTAAAGCATGTCTGTCGCTGCATTCTCATAGTTTGTTAAGTGCCATAATTATGCCCTGCAATCAACATAAAATCAGAAGTAACATCAACTATGAATCTACTTGATTGATGCATATTATTTCATGGGAAAGATACCAATAAGGGTTTGCCTTATCACTGTATGTAGTTATTTATTGCAATCTTAAACCTCATTAGATGCCAAATGGGATAAACGATACATGTTTTGCAGTACCTTATTGTGCTTATGTTATATTGTGTAGTAAAGAAATTCATAACAAAATGTTCAAATCAGGTTGCAATTAATTTCCAAGAACTTACTGGCAAACTTAGAATATTGAGTGGAAATAAAAACGCTCATCCTTCATTAAATACAATAATTGTGCCCAGCTATCATAGTTAGATACAGGCATAACATCAACAGCAAAGAAGAGTGTGATGAATTCTCATCTGCATAAAAACATTATGAGAATAATGATGCTTGCCTCAATTGCTGTCTGTAGATAATGTTTACAATAACATTAGATGCCTCATGGGGTAAATATTTTTATGACATACTTTGAAAGTTGCTTATTATGCTATTTGATACATCATATTTAATTTAAAGATTTACAACAACATTTTCAAATCGGGTTACTGTTAATCTTACATCAAGAACTTATGGAAAATGTTACCTACAACTAGGAATGTGTACACTCTATGAACCATGAGGTACAAAGCAAACAGCCAATAAACACACATAAAACAATATGAGAAATAAATTGGTCCATATTTTATTAATCATAACAACATACCAAATTTTGCTTGATATTCAATATTGTGTTCAAGGTTTGACCATGTGGTATCAACATAGTTAACTAGAGTAATAACAAAATTATAAAAAGTTTTGTGCGCAAAACACATTAATACGCAGTGATTTGGTCTTAAACGCAGTCTTAAACTGCACGCACACGCAGTGTGTGAGGCGCACAAATGTATCGAGTTGAATGTGCATGGATATACAATGTACATCCCAGGAATCTACATGGATGTACATTCCAAGCTCTCATGTTGTCCTGGGGGAGCGGGTAACTGATATTTGTTTCTGGGTAACCACCCGAGTTCCGCAGGTTCCGAAGGTGACCCTATGTGAGACCAATAATAAGTAAAAATGGATGAAATAATACCCTATCTGAGACCATAAATCTACCATATCTGTTCGAATGGATACCCTATCCGAGACCATACCTGTTCAAATTAATACCCTATACGAGACCATAAGTAAATGTGGCGAAATTTTAAGTACAAGAAATCATAGGTAAAACTATATAATTATACACGATTTGAACACTCTTAAGAAGTGTTTCTAGGTATTTCAAGCACTTTTATCGACAATTAAAGGCACCATTGTCATTAATTCAGCCATTCTTTCTTAGCTTGATACCCTATGAAAGACTTTCAGAGCACCATGATGATTTTGATACCCTATATTGCAAGTCTCGAGACATGTCAGAATCCCCAGTTCCCCCCCCCCCCCCAGGCATGTAGTTTGCCCTATTATTGCATTGGGCCCACACCACTTGCACCATATAACTGCACCATTTGGGTAACAGTAGTTGGGATGTTTGTTTGATACCACTGAATTTAATACTGTGTCAAAAATGTACCCATTGTGATATGTATTGTTGCATAATTTTTTACACACATCCAATTTAAAATACACTGAATTGTTTTGTCTCATTTCAGATTCTGACTTTCAGAACAAACTGTGCTAGGATTTTGGAGATTCTGTGGATAAAAGGAAGTTTTAAAATTGGTAAGTGTTTTGCCTCTTGTATTCTTGTAGCAATTCCGTTAACATCTGCATTGATTGAAATATTAAATATCATGCATGTAAAGGTCAATCTAAGAAAGTTTTTGGAAGTGATCAAAACATTATGGGAATTGCTGATAAAGAAATCTATATGACATAAAATGGTATGCGAATAAATAATGGATCACCGGTCTCCATGGATTCCATGGCATTTAGTTCTCCTGATGATATGCAACCCGCTTGATCTTTTTATCACATCCATGAAAATTTATGAGTCTATTATCCTTGTAATGTTCTATTTTGGTATTGCTGCTCAAGACTGATTTGAATGAGCCCATTTCTGCAGATTCATATTGTGTGTTAGTGAGCTTGAAAAGTAATAATCAAGCTAGGTTTTTCTGCATTTTCAACCATTGACATTTATTGCAGCTTTGGAAATTCAATATTTCACATAAAACAATGTTGGAATATTGTATGTGATGCTTCTGTAACTGCGCCAGGTGCTTTGATAGGCCTAGGGTAATACAACAGTTGCTTTGAGTTGAGGAAAAGCTGATGCTTTCTGAATATCAACAACATCTTTACAACATTACTGTAGGCAGAGAGGCCCACATATGAGCAGAAATTGTGCTGAGAATTGAAGGTTAAAAGTAGATGCACAATTTGTTTGACTGATAAAATATGAAAATTAGACTAACACGTAAGCTCACATTTTTATTAAATGTCATGTGTTTTGTCTAGTTGGTGTTTTTTATTTCCAGTTCATGTGTTTGTTACCACGACTTAATTACTTAGTAATTACCCACATAACGCTCGGGTCGACGAAGCAATGGAGATTAAATGCCTTGCCCAACGGCATAACTCGTTGGCGCTAATGGGGCTTGAACTCACAACCTACTGATTACGAGTCCTGCTCTGTTTCGCTAGACCACACTATCTCCCCTATCTACAGGGTGTCCAAAAATTAACTGCCCATTTTTAAATGTTTATAACTTTAAAACCAGGATTCGCAAGGCAACTATAGACCTATGTATTGATAGAGGAAACTTGTAGAATTCTTTTGATACCAAACATTATGCAATCAGTAAACTTCTAAGATAGCAAGAAGGTCTGAAAGTTTAAAGTGGTTGAGCCAATATACCATACAGTGTTGATACTCTTCTGCCACTTCACTATGACGACATGAGGCCTCATACAGCTAAACGGTTTAGAATGGCTTTACTAATTAACTTTTTCATGAACACTCATATTGCTCAAGACAAGGAAACCCTGACCCTTTCACTCCGATGATTTAAGTCCACTCAATTACTTTTTTGGGTTATCTGAAGGACAGTACATCTCAACACCATGGACTATTCCCGACCTGAAACAGAACATCATCAGTGAAAACAGGAAGATCAAGAAGAACGCATGCACAAACGTCCAGAGCTTTGTCGTTAGAGTAAATTATTTTTTGAAATCTACAAGGAGGCATCTAGAACATATTCTGATATACTAGGCAGCTTAATCTGGGTAAGAAGGAGGTTATTTGATATGTCCCTGTGAGTGTAACTTTGAATGTGTAATAAGGAGTAATGCTGTTGTGTGCCATTTAAAGATGACCATAATGCGAGAGTTACGCTTTGACAAATTAAAAACATATTAATGAGCATTATGTAATTATAAAGACAAAACCACAATCAAAAATCTTTGTATTAACATTGTAAAAGCTGTTTCGCTGAATTAGTCATTAAAATGATCACGAATGATTCTCCTGTCTTCAAAGATTGATCCCTCCTCTACATGTGACTCGCACATTTGTTTTTCTTCTGAGTATGAAAGTAGGCTTTTTACGTTTGACGTAATTTACGTTGAAAATAATTTTTAAAAGTGGCAATTATATCATGTTTGGTACCAAATTGATTCTACAAGTTTCCTCTATCAATACATATGTCTGTAGCTGCCATGCGAATCCTGGTTTTAAAGTTATAAGCATTTAAAAATGGGTAGTTAATTTTTGGACACCCTGTATTACGTATATTCAGATTTATAAAACTAATATCTCTTGTAACTCTATGTTTGGTACTCCATTTTGTACTTTGCTGATTGGAGTTAAACCAATTCAAAAGACATCGTTTGTTGTATTTAACTCTATCTGAAATAGTGGCGAAACAATGTTGGTTATGTGAAATATTGACACCATTTAGTTTTTGAAACTCAATAATTCATTTCATATGAAATAATGTTAAAGTATCTCTAACTGAGTCAGGTGTTTTGATAGGTCTAAGGTAATACAAAAGTTGTGTTGAGTCGAGGAAAGCTTAAGGAATACCAACAACATGCAAGATGTCATAGCCAAAGAGGCCCACAATGTGGAGAACATGTGTGCGGGAATAGAAGTTGGTCAGATATACTTCTGTTTGAACGATAGATTATGAAAAATTAGCATCATGATTCAATTTTCATCCTCAAGGTCACCTCTATCAAAATTGAGTTTTTTACCTTTTAAGAATCCTTGACTAGTATATGTTACAATCGCCAAGCCATTCTTTCAAAGGAGCTTGCATTTTTGAGATAAGTGAGAAAATGTGTCATTTTCGAATTGTTGTTGGACCCCAACAGTAATTACATCACAGTAGTCTATGGGAATTTTTTTAATTGATGAAAATCTTGAAACTTGAAAACGAAAGGTCGGAATCAAGTGAAATTTTCAGCATACATTTGTGCTTTTCTTTTTATTTAGCTAAACATGAGATGAGGTTTTCGTCACATCAGAATCATGAATTGCACCTCTAATGTCATGTAAAGCAAAATAGATCATAATTGAGTCCGTACACGATGAACCCGCCATAAATCAAATATATTGTGAATTGTTTGAAAATGTTTGAAAGAAGGAAATGAGATGAGGTGAGTGCTTTTCATAACAAGATCAGATGTAAACTTCAAGAATGCTCATGTAATTAAGTAACATATTGACTTCTGATTGATTTTTAACCACAACAGAGTGTTGGTTTGCTCTAATTTTTGAACTTAATAGAATAATAGAGTTTAATAGCAGTCTCCATTAACCATTAATCACTTTTAGTGAAAATTGGATGACTCAAACGAAGAGCAGAATTATGCATACATAAAAAAAAGAGAATCAGAGTGGTGTTATTGATCCAAGGGATCGTATATACCTGATTTCACTCATATTCTGCTATCTAATGTGTACTCAATACCAGGACTCAATACACCAATACCTTAAGCAAATGTGCACACTCAAAGAAAACTTGGATATTTGAAACCACCTCTTTTTTTCTAGATCCATATCATGTTTTGTGTATATCTACAAGATGAAAACTGGATACCCTGTGTTATTTGTGTAATGAACATCGGAAGTCATTTCATGGCAATATATCATGTTGCATACATATCTCCATTTGGTCATATGAGACTGTCAATCCCAAACCAACCATAAATGCAACCTCTTGTCATTTTCACTTTTTTAAATATTTGCAAAGATAAAGATTAAAATGACACCTTAATGAAGTTCACTCTATTTCTAGAAGTCAATTTATGGTCCATCAAAGGTTGTCGGACCAATAGGGCAAAGACCAATAAGCCCTATGTTTTCTGTTGATGGTCCTCAAAATAAGCATATATATTTCATATTTTGATCATTTTCTTGAAATGCAACTTTGCTGGTGTTTTGAAGTAAGTACAAGGATTGTTATTTTGTCAAAAATATCAATTTCAGCAAATTACAACCTTGACATGTATTTTCACATGTAGCGCAAAATGAAGTCTGCTGCATTTACGGCTCGTTTGAGATGGACAGTCTCATATATGCCTTGTGTACATGTTATTAGTCTGTCTGTAGCGGCATCTTTTATGAGGAGCGTTGTTTAATACAAATAACTATTATGTTACATATATATTGGTGCATTGTTTTTGGAGAATTATTATTCTGTTTCATATTAGGCCAATGAATTGGGCTAATGAATGTATTGTTTGACATATTTTCATATTTGAAGAGTTTACAGCATTGTGGTTTTGGAAGGTGGAGATAATTATTAATATATTTAGAACATCCTACTCTAATAATCTTGATAATGATAAAGCACATGTCTTTCTCATGACATCTGTTAAACACATTCATACTTTCATTGTTGTTGGTTTTCCCATGCAAAGAATTTAGCCAAACAATAAAGGGTGATGTTAATGAAAATGGTAAAGCAATGTTACAGTAGTTTGCTCAAATTAAGATGCAAGTTTTGTAGTACAATCAGAGTAAATCCAGTTTGGACTTCTATTTTTGTCTTCAATATGTTGTCTGGCTAGAGTAAAAGAGACAAACTCAAGTCTGTAGGTGATTAATACCTTCATTCCCATAGGAAATTGTGTAATAAAATCTTGCAAAGTGTAATCTCTTTGGACTGGCCTTACTATAAACTCTGAACTAGAGCATTTTGTAAGGGAGTCATGAGTCTGAATTGAGTGTGATGATGGTGATATGTGACACCCTGCCTGTCTAAAGCCCTCTCACATTTAGGTTGCTTTTTTTAAGGAGTACCTGATGATAATACCAATGTTTCCAATGGCAAAAGTAAATTCATGGAATAAGTAAGATTAGGAAGTGTCTTACATATTTGGAAAGTGGTTCCCCGTATGGGCACCGTCACAGTCTTATTGTTTTCCTTTATTTGGAAACCGGCTGCATCAAACTGCTGCAACATTAGGTTGTCATTTTTTTGACCATTATGCTACGAAAAATGGTCAATTTGTTCAAAAAATGTTCTTATATAAGATATTATGTATTATTAACAATACAGTGTACTTGAAGTTTTCTTTAAATTTATTGTAGTAAAAATTAAATAAATAAAAGATTGGTAACCAATGCATTTGACTCACATTACATGCTAAAACAAACATACAGAAAAAAAACTTAATAAGAGATTGGGCATCGCATATTGATGTTAGCACCCCCTGCACCAGTAGGCATATACTTAAAGAACTTGTGATTTCATCAGTAATCTGTTGATCAAATCTCACCTGCATGTAAATCATGTGATACAGAGAGGATTTCTCTGTGAATGCTGATTTAGATTTATTAAAAGTAGATCATGTTATAGCTTTGATATGGAATCCTGAATTTGATTTACAACCGAGTTACATAACAAAACATGGCTCAGCTTTATTCTTCTTACTGTAGCTGCTAAAACCATCTTAGTATGCAAGCAGACATGTTATGTGCTCAGAATTTGCTTCATAGTGTTGAACATGTTTTGCTTGGTGTATGTTAATGAATGATAGGTGTACATAGTTTAAAATACTTTTGCCTGTAAATTAATTTAAATAACGTTTTGGTTTATGCTCTCACATAATATTTGTACAAAATTATGGTTTTTATTATATTACATTATTTTATTAAAGATCAACCATTTTCTGTCATTTTTACAGTGATTTTGATAGGTTAAATTAACAACAGGAAAAGAACACACTTAAAAAAGGTAGTCAAAATTGACTCCTAAGTAGTCATTTTTTACTACTTAATGACGGTCAACTATGCACCGAACCCATTGGGGTCAAATTTGAAAATAACTATTTGTTGGTCAAAAATGACCACATTCCGGGGTCATTTCAAAATGACTATTTTCGATGATCATTTTTACACAATAAGAAATTGCTCTGAGTGGGTCAAAGTAACCACATTTAACTTCATTATGGGTTAATTTGAAATGACCAAACTAGCCAGTTGAATTTTTGACTACCTATTTTTAAGTGTGAAAGAACTTATGGTTACTTGAGTATTTTAACACACAACTACACTTTCTGATGAAATCTTAGGTAGCTGCAAGATGAAAATAACTTTAAAAAATTAATTAAGTCATAAATGTTGTTGAGAAATATGTTAAACTTCATTTCATCAAATTTCATTTTTTGCCAGTTTGAAATTATTGCCATCTAACAATTGTTCTCCAATACATATCATATTGCATTGCATATTATTTGTGCTATCATCAGTAGAAAGCAACAGGCTTATACTTTGATCAACACTTAATAGGCAGGAATTATGAGGCTTATCTTCAGCCGCAAGTAAACGTAATCCCAGTTACACGTGCTCCGCCGATACCAACGTGCAAGTCGCACCTACAAAGTAGCTGCATCTACTGTAATTTTGCTGTGCTCAGCTATGCATGCGCTTATCTGTATCAATTCACAATGTGACGAGGCTTGCCTATTTGGCGTTGATCAAAGTATAGCTTGGTCTCTTGATATCTAATAGCACAATTATGCAGCCTTCATGACCTCATTGTGTTAGGCGTGTATGATCTGAAGCAAGTACAAGAATTGTGAATATGCAAAAATCAATTTTGCAAAATCACAGCCTTTTATTTCACTTGTAGTGGAAATTAAAGTTTGCTGCATTAATGGCTTGATCAAGACGAACAAACATATAGTACATCTAAAAGCCTGGTTTATGGTGTATAAAATTTATGAAAATGTCATTAATCAAGTTGAATTCCATAGGTGTTCAACAGGACAATATTCAAAGCAGCAGGTGTATATTATTAGAATTGGATTGCAATATGGCTCCTTGTAATTTCAAATACAAACCTCCGTCTAAGATATCAAAGAAATCTGTCAGATCTCTGTTCTCATGGCACTTGTATTCTTAGTGCATCATTTAAGAGTAATGCTACCTATGTTTGGTATCATATAGTGCTGTGTTATGAAAGAATTACAATATTGTCATCAAATAAAGGTGCATTAAATGAAGTGATGAATTATTGATAACATACTACATTACGTTGATCCCATTTGAATTCATCTCATCATAGGGTTGTTGACTTAGCACAGGAAAACCTCACTGAAAGTCAAATCAGGGTGACAGATGCAATTAATTTTGGCAGTGACAACATTATTCTGGAATCAAATTTATCAGAGTTATACGGGTTCACTACTCTCAGGGCCAAACGATAGTCGGCCTTCAAACAAAATTTTCGCTACCAAACATTTGGTCGTGACGTCACCAGATATTTGCGATCAAATTGAAAGTATAAACCAGTAACAAACATTTGAGGCAATGTATATGGCAATTCAACACATGTGCAATTTAGCGTGAAATTTTATTTGGTCTCAACTCAGTGTTGAAGTTATTTTATTTGAAGTCAATCGTCATTTTGATGTCACAGCCAAATGTTTGGTAGCTAGAATTTTGTTTGAAGACCGACTATGTTTTGGCCCTTACATTTTGTTTATTCAGGAGTTTCAAAATGCTGAATAAATCTTTTTACATCTATAGGTCAAACCCTAGTTCTTTTGAGCTATCAAATATTTGGTGCAAACGGAGGCTTGGTGATGAAAAGTCAATTCACCACAAAATTTTGTTTGATGTCTAATGTTTGGTCAAGCATTCGTTATTGATTAGAAGATGCATTGGAATCAATGTAACAAAGACTTGTTGTACCAAATATTTGATAACTCAAGAGAAATGTGGTTTGGCCTTATAGCATGTGATCATAAGTCATGAATTGGTCAGAAAAAGTGTAACATACCTCTAAATGAGAAAAACATCACCAATCTGAACATTTCTCAACACAGGATTAAATATGGACATTTTAACACTATAAAAGTATACATTTTTTTAAAAGCTCATACTAAAAGGATACCAAATATACAATGATACTGACATTGTACAGGGTGTGTGACAATTATACAGGGTGTAACTAAAAAAATGTGTTAATTTTACTCTCTTAATAGACTTCTTTTATTTTACACAGCCATCAACATAAAACAAAACAGGTATGGATTTATATTGATAAAACACAGGGCTCTCAATAAGCAAATAGAACTTTTCAATTAATGTCCATTAGGTGAAATATACAGGGTGGTTAAAATCACAAAGGATTGTATGCCTCCATGGGCTATTTAGTGAGTTCTTTATATGTCTTAGCAATAGTTGACAATGCTTGAGACAAGTTACATTCAAATTTCTGCTTACTATGGCCATTTTGCTGCATTTTTGGTATACAGGGTGATCAAACATGCATTACCTCAATAATTAATCGATCCAATAGACTTTGGTTTATTTGTTACTGATAATCTGTGCAATTACGGTATTATGCATTTACAACAAGTCATTACTGTTATTCATCCACGTTTTCAAAACGTACAAAACTTGTCATGAAAATTTTGACCTTTGAACATTGTTGAAACTAGTAGTAGAAATACCCTGAAAATGACAAAGTTCATTCTCACCAAACTATAATTAATACATCACCTACTATTAATTTTTGGGCATGGATAGGTATATTTGTCTTTCATTAAAACGTGTGTGAAAAATGATTCTTGTAGGATTTTAACTTTTGGCATGACGACTTTCGAAAGATTGGTAATTTTTCACAATTTTGTGTACAAGTCAATGGGCTTTTCCTCCACCGTCTTTTCCTCCACCGCCTCCCCCGTTGACTTGGCTCACATTTTGAGCCATAGATCTCATAATATTGGTTCAATTGTCTTGGAAATTTTTGCATTTGAAAGACAATTAAATTGCCCAGATAACCATACCAAATTTGTTGCAGTAGGTATTAAACTTCTTGAATAAAATAACATTAAACTACGAAGAATGAGTGTTTATGTTACATCTCCCCAATATGTTCATGACCAATTCATGACCTATGATCATGTAGGGCCTGAAGCATGTAAAAATAAATCAATTAGTTTTATTGATTGATAATTAATATAGTTTTTGGAGTTATAATTCTTTCAATGTAGTTTCCCAGCAAATACAAAACGATTTTTGAACTTCACCTTTGAAAATATCATTTCAAATGTGTGTTTAATGTTAAAAAATGTTTTGTGATTGTAGGGTTGTACAATTTCTTTTCAAGTCATATTAAGTAAGGCAAGACCTCACTAGATTTTCTCTTAGAATTGAGAACTTCTAATCAATTTAATTATTAGATAGATGGATGATTGCTCCATCAAGGTCAGTCATTTTCACTTTGACATGCAAATATTCAATGTAGCAGCATTTTTGAAGTAGTGGAAGATTTAGTGAACCGGGAAATACAAAGTATGCAAAATATGAACATGTGATCCATGTGGTAATTTGGCTGCTTGTCTAAATGGGTATAGTCTGACAGTCAAGTGTAGTTGACTATAATATTGCTTCTAGTTAAGGCTGGGGTAGACCTTCAAATAGCATAAACCATTTTTGTACTCTAACTTTCAAACTAATTGCATAAACTATATAAAAGTATACGTTTTTAGAAGCGACTGAACATATTGGTGATATCGTATTTTGACCAAAAATGTCGATTTTGGTAAAAAATGTCAAAAAACATTTTTTGAACCAAAATTTCTGGAAAGCCTAACTAAAATTTGCATTAGTGAAATTTTGACATTTTTTGCTTTTTGGAATTTAGAAATAAATGTCTAGGAAAGGTTTTCTCAAATTGTTCATTGTTTTCTTAGTTAAACAAAAAATGCCAAAAATAGGTTTTAAAAAAAATGTCAAAAATCCAACCGCTGCCACCAAAATGACATTTTTTGGCCTATTTTTGGCAATAATCTATAATAGGATACATTTCTTTACGTGGGAAGGGGGACATAATGACAAACAGGACTTATTTGGTGTATGCATGTTGTGTCACAATGCCATGTGATGTGAGTGAGTTACAACCGATTTATAGAGATGATGATATTTGAGTAGATAATAGGCCTCATGAAATTGATTTATAAGCCTAGTAATAGGCATGTGTTGACTGAGAACGCACACATTTTAAGTTTTATGAATCATGTACTAGTATGATACTAGCTCCCTGTATAATGTCCTCTCTTTCGTTGCTATATGCTTCCAATGTATTGACTTACTCACCCTAGATATGTCTTATATTGTTAAGTAATGTATAGTTTATGAATCATTATTTAGAAACAATAAGAAATGTATGAAAACCTCTGTATTACAAATTTGTTTATAAGGTTAAACAATTTTCAGAGGTATATAACAAATTTTCTTTAAAATGATACCAAAAAATAGTTTACACTATAGCCTTATTTCTTTACATTACTTTTATGCTATCTACCTAATGCTATGGTCACAATAGGTCGTACGGTACTCGTAAGACCGATTAACAATGTTTATTTGACCACTTCGTATACATTCGTACGAACGTCTTGCGGTGGTCTTACTAAAGAGTGTTTACTCATAATCAGTTCGTAAGGTCGCACACATTTCTGACTGTGTTCGTGCGATAGACTTGTGACAATTTTGTCAATAAAGTACGAGAATAAAGCGTGGAAAGGGGGATACAACACGAAATAGAGAAAAAACAAATAAATAAAGGGTATTAAGAGAAGGTGTAGAATTACAGAAAGAGAAAGTAGTAGGGTAAAAGTAATTTTACGGCACAAAATACCGTCATTACAACAAATTCCTCGCTTAAGAAAAAAAAAGGGGGTGACATTTAAATTCATATTCAAATTCTCCATGGTGCCACTATCGCAAAGCATACTCGCACTCAATACTTTCAACTTCTAGTACGGTACGGTAAGAGTACGGTATTAAACCCCCTGAAATTAAAAATCAGTCGCAGTGCCTATCCTCGTTGACATAATCAATGACTAGTAATGTTTGAGAACAGCATACTAATGGCTTCTACGAGCCATTGGTATGTTCACGTCTCTGTCAACTTCCACATCAAAAAGCATTCATTTGAATAGGAATTACAATGGCAAAGTTCTTACGATGTTCGTATGACAGTCGTGCGAACGCCGTACGAACGTCGTGCCGCAATCGTATGCAGGTATTTGCAAGGCACTCGTAGCAAGATATTGAACATGACAAATAACCAGGCTGCGAGCATAAGAACTGTTTTTGATCGTACGATGTTCTTGAGGTGTTCGTACGACGTTCGTACGAATTGTCGTACGACGTTTGTACGAATTGGTCAAAACAACTGATCGCAGCTTGTTTGTAAGGCGTTTGCGACCAGTCGTAAGGGTATTTTTTAATCTGTTTTTAAAAAAAAAATCATTTTCGTCAAGGGGAAATACATCTATTAACATTGTCCAGAAAAGAAATTTCATAAAAATTAACATTTGTCAGATATTTGTAAAAAAATATACCTATTCTTGCGAACACCGTGCGAACGTCGTACGAGCCTCATTCTTAAAGGAGTCGTACGAGTCTTTTGATCGTATGATCATTGTGACCGTAGCTTAAGACAAGCTATATTTTTACAGGTGTAAGATTACTGCTGGAATGCCTCTACATATTGTTTTAATCCAATCAGCTTTATTGTTATCATTGATAGTTAAATTAACAGGTACACTGTTAAAACGTTGGGCAAATAATTTACCCAACGTTGGTTCAACTATGAACAACCC
>JXSR01S054323.1:108942-120511 GCA_000969725.1 Ophiothrix spiculata | reverse complement strand
GTTATTTTGTAAATGAAAAATATACATATTTTTACCATGCATAGATTGTGTTTTAAAATGAATACTTTTGGAAACAAAACAGAATTGCTTTCCTGTCTGGGAACATTTCTAAAACTACCATTTGCGTTTGATTTTTCAAACAAAAGATTTTTACTAATTTGTCTTGCGGCCATAGATTTTAAAACGCATACTAATTTGGTGCGAACTCATAAAATATCAAATATCAAATTGCCTATATGCAAAATAAATTCCAATCACTGTGACAGTACCCTAGCTTTTTAATCAAAATGACCGCAGATGATGTCAAAACAATAATACTTTTTCTTTGTTTTGTGTTTTGGTAGGTTCGAAAAGGTGGTAGGGTCGAAATTTTTTCGCTAGAATAAGCAAAAAGGACGAACTTAGACCCAAAGTCGACTCGCGCTGCGCGCGAGGAATTTTTAGCGGCAGAAAAAAATTCGGTAGGGGTTGATGCAACCCCCCCTTCGTAGAACTTGGGTTATAACGTTCGCAAGAGTCTTTTCTTCTATTTTATAAGCACTGTTCTTCCAGAGATTCCAGTCTTCGGCATTTTTAATTTCACCTTTAATATGAACAAATAAAATCTACTTTGCATTAACGAACATCAATATTTTCAATCTTTTAAAAACTGAAATCATAAGTTGTTTTGACAGTGAATTCAACTAAAAAGCCCATTAGCGCATTTCGAAGGTAAACTATGTATAAATATTTCATATACGGTTTATGCAATTTCATACTTCAAAACCCATCTAAACGATGCGTGCATTCTTGTTCATGACATTCAGAACATTTTGGAGCACTTTAAGTAGATATTGATTCAGCACTTTAAACGTTACATTGCCTTTCATTGTCTTCTTTGAAACTCAGGAGTAAATAGTAAGATATTTATCTGCAATTATTGACAAACTATATTCTAAAATATTTGTCGTCACATATACACAAGGGAGAACTACCTATTTTTTCCTGCGGTTGACGGCCCTGAACCAACGTTTCTGGACAGTTGATATGGACTTTTTTCAAAATCAATTCGGAAATCTTCGGAACGGCGATTACGTGGCCATTTTTTAACCAATCATGTAAAAGCTCATTAGTATGCACGATTTTGTCAAGAAAATGTTCCGAAAATTCTCTCACATTTTAAGAACAATAAAATTAAAAACTAAATATAACCAGACCCATATATTATATGATGCACTAGATCTTAACAACTTTTGACTGGTGGTACCATACGTTCACCGACATAGAGAGTGAATTTCCCATTTGAATTCGACTGATTAAAAACTTCAAGTGACTTCAGGGCAATCACACTAAACGTGACTGATAAACGCAACCATAGTTACAAGTTCGTATCCGTACGCAATCAGTTAACATGAACGTGGACGGAACATTATCATGATTATGGGTATTGTGTATTAAGTGCGTCACTTTTTCTGACGGCAATTGCCGGAAAATGTAAAATCGGCTTCAGGAATTCTCAGAAAGTCGTGTTTTGAAAATTTCTATTGTTCTGAACAACATCAACTGCCCTGAGCTACCGGGTATGGATGGACAGCCTCTGGGTGAGTTTTGAAGTGGTCCCTAAGTTATTATAAGTACATTTTGGAAAATTGTACAATACCACATGAAGTTGTGTGACGTCCTCGCTACACAAATATTTTACTTTCAATTATGTATTTTTCTGATGCTCTTATTTAAAATGGTAACTACTCTAAAAAACTAGACCTTCTGCAAATACTTATATACAAACTGTAACACGTCTGTATCCACTTCATGCATATCTAGAAATTTGGCTGCTAGATCCGTTTATAAAATATACAGTGAGCAAAATTAAAGCACCGCAGAAGTATCAAACATTTAAGATTTTGTTTCCTTGTTGCAACGGATAGAGCCGTTGCAACAAGGAAATAAAACACGAAACCAACACTTTGAAGTCCAATACCCACTTCTTTTTTTAACAAAATCAAGAAAAATATCAGAGATTATAAAACGGAAATGCTTCTTGTTTGCATATTCCTCCGAGTGCGTAGTTTTATAAGCTATACTTTTTTTAGGTTACCTTAAATGTAAAACCAAATTTAAAAGGATGTCAGTATATCATTTTACATCCAAAGATTCATTTTTACGGAGAAAATAGCTAAAAGACTACGTAAGAATTCAGGGTCAAGAATGCCTTTTCCTTTTTGTGAATCAAACGTAAGCTGCCATCATAGATAAGTGAGATATAAGTGACTTTTAAGAAATGAACCGATCTCGTAACAAACCCTGATTTTTTTGTCAATATTGGTCCAAATTTAGCCAAAACAATCAATAAATGCGGAAAAATCTTTTTTTTTAAAGATTATTTTGAATATATGAATAACCCCTTATGTGAAAACTTTTTTATGAAACCAATTGTCGAAACAAAAGTAATTAAGATAATTTCAAAATTTAACAAAAACAAAAGTCCTGGTCATGATAATATAGGAAACAATATTTAAAATAAAGATATCTAAAGAAATAGCTCTACCACTGACAAGAATCTTTAATATGTCAATATCATCGGGGGAAGTACCTGATAATTTAAAAGTTGCCAAGGTATTCCCATTTATAAAAAAAGATGATCATCCTCAAGTGTTTTCTAACTACAGACCGGTGTCAGTATTACCAATTTTTTCAAAAACAATGGAAAGATTAGTTTTCAACAGATGTGTTGATTTTATAAACAAACATAACATCCTAAATACAAATCAATACGGCTTTCGTACTGGTCATTCAGCATATATGGCCATAGTTGACTTTGTTGATAACATATGTAACGCAGTAGAAAATAACAAGCAATCAATTGGTATATTTTTAGATTTGTCAATAGCATTTGACACTATTGGCCACGAGATATTATTGCACAAACTAACATATTATGGGTTCCGGGGTAAAGTTTTAGATTGGTTCAGAAGCTACCTAAGTAACCGAAAACAATATGTTTCTTATAATAAAATGACATCTAAATTGAACAAGCTATCTTGTGGTGTACCACAAGGATCGATTCTAGGGCCCCTATTGTTTATTGTCTATATTAATGATATTGTAAATACTTCTTCAGTGTTAAAATTTGTGTTGTTTGCTGATGATACCAATATTCTGTATTCTCATGAAGATCTTGCTAGTAATGTTAACACTTTAAATAATGAATTAAAAGAAGTAACAGACTGGTTCAAACAAACTCTCGGTTAATGCAAAAAAGACAAATTACATGCTACTAGGTACACGCCAGAGAAACACAAAAGATAATGACAAAATATTAATTAGATGACGCTCAATTAGAGAGAGTTTCTACAACAAAGTTCTTAGGTGTTATTATTGATGAAAATTTATCATGGAAAAACCACAAAGACGGTGTTTCAAAAATAATTTTGCGGAATATTGTTCAACAAATTAAAATATTCTGTACCTGAAAGAGTACTCCATGCATTATACTGTACTCTAGTTTTACCTTATATCAATTATAATATCTTGGTTTGGGGAAATACGTGCCATAGTTATAGGGATAAGATATTTAAACTTCAAAAATGGGCAGTAAGATCAATAACAAAAAGCCACTCTGCTCCTTTGTTTAAACATTTAATGATTCTTAATGTTTATGATACCTTTAAACTTGAAGTTTGCGTTTTCATGTTCCGGTTCTCTCAAAATCAACTTCCTGATATTTTCAAATGTTTTTTCTCAAAAAATAGCGATTCACATGAATATTATACAAGAAATGGAAATGATTTTATCCTATCTAGAAACAAAAAAGTCTTTTCAGATCAATCTATCAAAACCTACGGTCATATACTTTGGAAACATGTTGATCATCATATTAAAAATTCAAAATCGATTAAACACTTCCGAAATCAACTTAAGGGTCAACTTTTATCTAATTATCAGTAATATCTTGTTTGGAGCAAATTGATTTTTTGTGTAGGTTACTTGTTTTTGTCTTTTTGTCTGTTTATTTAAGTGTGTTTCATTTAGTTCAGGGTTGTGATTACCTCTGGCCTTACTGGCCTTTTGATCACATCCTCCATAACATCTGTGTTTTTAAATGTCTTTTTAATATTGCTTTCGTTTTTGTATATGATTTTATGGAGAAAAAAAAAACTGATATGATGATGATGATAAGGTAACGGAGATTTTCTTAGAAACTTACCGGATTATGGTAACTTTTAGGATAGAACATTCTTGCACTTTTAAGATAGCTTACAATTAGGAAAAAACATATACTTTAAAGTATTTTTAACCATTTAAAGTCATTTTGCATGGAATTTCTGGATAAGAAATACATTTACATAGAGGATGTAAGCGGAAACCAATGTCGAAGAATTGTGAGTATCATAATGCATGTATATGTCGACTGCTGTCTGAGACTCATAAAAATGTAGTTCGTAGATGTGCTTTTATAATTTTTTATTTTTCCAAAAATGAGACACACCATGCTATTGCATTCCGGAATATGTGGCGGGCATTAATATAGATAAGTCAGTTTTAAGGCAGCATCTAGAAAAAAAAATCATGGTATGCACTTATTTCATAATAGTTCTAAATAAATCTCAGTGTGCTTTATCTTATGTAATAATTTCAAGTGTGTTTGTTATTTAGTGTTAACTTATAAAGTTTACCTTGAGGCTTGTTTAGCTTAAAATAAAGTTTGAAGATTAACTCATACATTCTTTGATGCTATCTGTTTTGGTTCAATGTTGTATTTATCAACATCGAATCTGAATTTAGGATTCATTGTTATTCTTATCATTTTAAGGGCTCTGCCACACATCACCGTATAGAGCCAAAACGTACGAATAATGTACACTGTTTCGGTCAGTGAAATATATATATATACGTGTATATCGATTGCACAACACGTTGCCTGCATGTGTCAATTCATAAGGAACATAATTTTGTCCTCAAGCATACATTTTTGATTAGTCAAAAAGTGTATGCTTGTTAAGCAAATTTAGATACCTTTTCATTTAAAAAGAAAATAAACAGAAAACACTCTGTGACACTTGTTTTACTGAATATGTTCTTTTTTACCATGTTTACTGAAACGGTCACGCAATGGATAGGGGAAATGGGGGTATGTGGGGTAGGTGGGGTGGGTCAGGTTGTCAATGTGTGGGGTGTAATATAATTCTACACCAACATTGATTTGGGGTTTTTATGATACGTTTTTGTCCTTTGTTAATGTGAAAGTATAATTGATGATTTCTACCTACAAAAATGTGTGAGGCATAGACATTGTACGTGGTGTCCACCCACCCATACCCTTGGTCTTTGAGAGCTTACCCTTTCCCATATTTGAA
Organism: Ophiothrix spiculata; assembly: GCA_000969725.1. NCBI lineage: Eukaryota > Metazoa > Echinodermata > Ophiuroidea > Amphilepidida > Ophiotrichidae > Ophiothrix > Ophiothrix spiculata. Next base: position 115,175 of record JXSR01S054323.1, on the reverse strand, counting down.
ATATTTTGTAGGATGCATCTCGTTTTTCTTAATCAAAATGATCACTGACAATAATAGCGAAGAATGTCAGGATGGATACTTAGATGCTCAGATATTCTTGGTTTCTATTGCGGCAGAAAACAAAATCGAAAAGTGATTTTTGGTGATTTTCTACTTAAAAAACTTAACTACTATACAAGTCCGTTTAAGTGTAACTTTACTCTCATTAATAACTTGTATTTTTAAAATCTCTAACAGCTGTAATCTTGCATTCCTCAGTACCCTATATTGGTTTTCGTAATCTTTCGATCTTTTTGTGTGAGTGTCTCTAATTTTGAGAGAGGTCGTCGCCCTTTTTATTTTTGTGTTATGTACGGTATACCGTAATGGAAATACCGCCTTTACTGATATTAGGTAGGTTTTACATGAGAAAAACTCGTATATTATATTTAAGTGCAAACACAGAACGGCGTCTTTATGGAATTACATATGAATCTGCGTCACATATGTGGAAGTGTAAGTGTATACGTGCTCTTGAAATATTTTTGGCATATGCAGTCAAATGTAAATCACAAGTTTTAAAAGGGTTATTTTACAGGCCTTTAAAAGCTGTTTTGAAATGTGTATTGGAGCTTTGCATATATAAATATGTTCTTCTTCGCAAAGCATAAAATTATTTAATTGTTGTTTTAACAGGATAGTCCCATTTGTTTCGTTTTGAACAATATACTTCAAATATAAATTTTACCATTCATATACTAAACTAATAAAAATACCATCTGCTAATTATTACGTTCGTGTTTCTGCCTGTAAAAATGATTAAAGCCATAACAATCATGCCAAATTAGTATTTATATTGGTTGATTCTAAACATTTATTAATGGTATGATGATTTACAAGATTTACAGCACTCCTGAAGCTAAGGGCACAGTCAACCTCTCATTTCATTGCCTTGTTCAACAATCATTTTGGGCCAATTTTGGACCTGGTTTTGGCAATATTTCAAATTCTAGTACCAAAAATTTTACTTGTACTTAAAGTGTACTCGAATGATGTTACAAATGTGCACATTCCAATCTTGTACTAGAATTGTACTCGATTTTCTCCAGGGTAAGACAGAAACAGTTGAGACAATTAAAGTCGATGCTGATCAATGTGTAATACCTTTTTGTTTATGAAATTGTAAACGACTACCCCTTATTTTATTAAAGATATATTTTTTCAATGTCTATTTATATAAATATCGTTATGGCATTTTAAATTACATTACAATCTTTCTCATTCAAAGACATTTTAAATCCACAGGTTTATTCTTTCCATTCAGAATGTCATGATATATCCAAAAGGCAAAACATCCAATACGGTGCCTTCGATGTTCTTGTTTCGCAACCTTTTTATTTTTTAGAGTGCCACAATGGTGTATTTAGAAAATAACCCTAACTGTAACACTAACCCAAAATCAATCATTTCCATTCTCAAACATACAATTGGTCTCATATATTATTTGTACGTCTATTCAAAAGAGTTATGTTGCAAGGATTGCAAGAGGAAGAACCCGGAATAGTCAAATTAAACTTCATCATTAGTAGAGTTTTACACTGTTAAAAGAAGTGTTGATGATATGGACAACACTTATTGAATATAAACTTGACAAATGAAACAAAATCGATTGACCTCAAAGATCACAAGGGTCAATGCCATATGAAATAACATGGTCTTGTTTACTTAAAATCACATTAAGAATTTCAAACCTAATGTACAAGAAAAAACTCTTTTTCAAGTCTCTATTTTCTACTTCATTATTTGTAAGTCAATCAATTTACCTGTTAACGGTTTTATATGTTTTATTCATAAGCACGAATCTCATTTAATTACTTATTGTCCTGATAATTTGAAAACTTGTTATATCTTGCAGCGAATTACAAATTGATAACCAACGTCACTTTACAAAATATTGATGAAAAACTGTAGAAGGTAAGATCTTATTGCTATTCTACGAAAAAAAGCGTCAGAAAACGGTGTTATATAAAGAGCTTATTTCTAAACAGTGTGAAGTCCACAATTTTAAATTATACGAAAGTCATTTTTTCCTTAGGGTTATTTAAAACAACGTTTTCCAGGAATTCTTATTTTTCAAGATAGAAACATTATCAAGTCCCTATCTATAATTTCTTCTTTTTCTTAAATTGTTTTTTAGTTTCAAAAATGCAGTGGACTTAACATGTGGCAAATTTCGGCACAAAATGGACAATTTGCCCATGGAATTAACACTTTTTTGACCAAAACAACATCGCTCACAAGTGGTTCAGGTTGAACGTTACACGTTTTGGAAAAAGTTTATTTCTTACATGCGATTGTTTTAGAAACTAATTACTAGATAGTAAGTAACTATCCGTTTCTTTTAAAATCTCAATACTAAAGGTGGGTGGACAGAACACGATTTGGAAATAATCTCTTCATACATAAACAGATTGATCTAAGTTAATCAAATTTTGTAATTATCGAACATCAGCATTTTTATATTCCTATTACGAAGATTTTGTAATTGTACCTACAGGCATAACTTTATTTTGTTTTTAATTGATGTTACAGTCTTAAAAATAACTGCTTATCTTACCCTGCCTCTCCCTGTCAATGCTTCTTCTAAAAGTAAGCTCAGATCCAACATACCAAGTTGTTGCTTCTCTAACCCCTCCATTAAAAGCCGCCTATAGCAACACATCTTAAATATATCGAGTTGCTTCTTGTTCTTATTTTGTCATTCACATGGCTCACTCACATATGTGGCGATTAAGAAAACAATAACTGCTTAAGGAAGCACCCATAGACAGCCCTTTGTCCTTCAAAATATTTAACATGTTTTGCAGTGTCTTTCGGGTTATTGCCAGTCTTCGTTCGATATGATTATGTTTAACTGTCACTTTTGATGTTTTTAAGGGGCCCCAGGTATTCAAAATATTAAACCACTTTAATGTTTATCCAGTAAAAATGGTACCGGTGTCTTCTCTGTCCAGAACCATTATCTTTGTCTTCTTGTGTTCAGTAGAAGACCTTTGTTCTAATTTGCTTCTACACGGCATAAGGGATCCATAAGCTCTTGGCGACTGCTGGATAAAAAGTGTGGTATCATCATCGTATCTAAAGTTGTTAAATTTCACACCACCAACTTCAAGATCACCTTCGAATCCTCCTCTAGTGCTTCTCTCATAACATATTCAGAATTTACTGCTTATATAATAATTCAAATCTATATGTGAAGAGTTGACCTGCAAAACGGCTTTACGTCCATTGTACACTTTTTGAGAAAAAAGACAACAAACTGCTAGCCTAAGGACATCAAAATATGTCGCAAAAATTCCTGATAATTATTTTCGGAATTATGTATGAATATGTTTTTAAAAATGAGGTGTAATTTAGATGAATTGTCAAAAATTTTCTTAGGCACTGGAGCACAATTAGGCTACAACTTTGTGCTGCCGGTTGCATCATGGCCACAACATGGATTTTCCAAGATGGCGACCGTGGGTCTGATTTTGCTCCAACGCCTTATTAATTGGCTACTGATTATTTTACCAAAAATGGACTTAACCGTTTTACATGACAACTCATCAAATTTCAAGAAAACATAAAACCTTTAGTGCCATAATTGCTTTGTTCCGTGGTATGTTTTGAAATAACCATAGAGTGTTTGACCGGAAAAATAAATGATTATACAGAATGGATTTATTTATCTGTTTTATGCCTCTGGGAAGTTTAATTATTCCTGCTTTAATGACGTCCGAACATGCACTTAAGACTTCATCTATATTTATCCAGCAAAACAAGTACTTGAATTTTGCGCCAAAGGATATTTTGTCCATTTCTTTACATTATATTAACGGATATGTTGTCGACTCAAGAAGGTCAGTGGTTTCTAATAGAGACAAACTGAATGAGACGAAACGTATTATATTACATACCATGGGAATAAAACAATAATATTGCCTGATTTCGATTTATTATTGCAATGAATTGGCGTTACTCTGTCGTTGCTGTATATATTGACCATGATTTTCCTAACATTATGATAAATTGTGATATATAGCGTACTTAAAATTTTATACACATTAATTCCATGAATTGCTTCTGAAAAATGTGTCTTTGTTTTATCATATAAATGTGTAAATATTTGATAAAGCGTTCTTTCCCTTCAAAGGTCTTTTTGTCTATAATAGTATGAAGCAATAAACAAAGTGTACGCCGAACATTTTCACCAAAACGAACCGGTGTGACAGTTTTACAAGTCCGTCGAACTAATAGTCCTAACAAGTGCTAAATTTCTTAGTCCGGTAGATAAACAAACCTATGGATAAAAGTCCAGCAGGCTTTAGTTTCAAGGTATTACAGTTCGGCATGCATATATGTTAAAAATAATACATATTTGTAGAGGATAGCCTCAGCAGTGTCTAGCACCGCTTTCCACGAGGGTCCTCTGTCAGATGGTCAGATTTATATAGGTTTCGTATGAAAACCGGGGCGACCAGATGTAAACCTGCGGAAGCAAGTTTGGACTGGCAGCAAATTGTACAGCGCCAAGACCGGGAATCGAACTCACAACAATCCTGGCCTCATTGGTGCAAAGTGAGAGAATTACTGCTGCGCTACCTCCTTACCTTACACCCTTAATAATGTTAGTCCTGTGTGCACTTTAATTCCCCAGGTATCATTGCCCTTGGACAGTCCTTAGTTATGAGAGAAATAAAATTGCTGAATAAGAATCCTTCTGTATCCAAGTCAACTTTAAAATCAAATTAATTGATCATTTACTGATTCGCACGCACTTATTGATATAGTTGTATCTTGAGTTTGTAGTAGCGCGTCGTTTAATTTATTCACACCATTCGTGTAACGTACTCGTGCATATTTTTATCTTTGCAGTTTTGTTTTTCTTGTTCAAGATTTTCATAATTATTATCAATTTATCCCTAGTCCTGAACAATTTTGACATTTTTGGAAGTTCATGAGCATAAAACATTTATGCGTTCTTCACAAAGGACATCATCTTTGTCGCAAGCAAGATAATTTAATTATAACCCGTTGTGGTCGTTTCCATCCGTCATTGTTTTTAATATTCCAAGTAACAACATGTACCTATCGCAAGGTATAACCAAGTTGAAACATCATGCATATTTCATTGCCTCATCACACGTCTGACAGGTGGTTTAATAATGTAAAACATTCAAGCAATGACCTCAATAAACCGTCTCATCACACAACTAATTTACGAATGTCGTATTTCGTACCACATTATGCAGGTTTGGAATTGTATAGGCAATTTTATATTTTAGAGCCACTTATACATAACGTTAAAGTTATTGTTATCATAATAAGACATATTTTCACACATTTCTCTAAAGCGAGACATAACCAATCTGTGAAATTTCATGTGGATTATGAGAACAAAAATATGAGCAACATATTGGTACCAAAATCTCAGAAAATTTCGAAATTTGTTTAACAAAAAAAAAGAAGGAAAAAAAAACAATGTAAACATTATTATTTGAATAAAATGTGTTCATTATGTTTGTTTCATTACAACTAGAGATAAAAAGTCATGCCTGCATGATTCACACTTTGTGCATTATTCTGCATATCTTCAGCAGATGGAGTCTTTAGTTATATATGATTTTTCTTCAATTGTTAACTGTAACGAATGAAATTCTCGAATTGTTGGCATGATTTATATAAAAGAACCAACAAGGTTACTTTTCAGTCTGGAAAACAAATGTTGCATTCATTGCATTTTGCATGAGATGCAAAATATGTAAGCGCATCGAGGCCATTCGAAGCAAACTCTGACATGAGATCCGTGCACGGTTTCTGACGTCAGAGGATGACCCGTCGTGACCAAAGGTAGTACTTATCGAAATTTTGATATAAATTGCAGGCAAGTACGAAGAGCCGATATTAGGTACCTTTTGTACATCACATCAACGTATATTTTTCCTCTAGTTATTTCTTCACTTTACAGGCCTCACAGGCAAAAAAAACATTGATATTGCGGACATAATCAAAAGACAAAGATCTGAAACAATTATTTCCTAAAGAACAACACAATTTAATCAGAAACATAACATTACACAAGACAATGCTTAAATACAAAAAAAAAATGATTTTAAAGATAATGTCATTTCGATTACATCGGAGAATATCCAAATCTTCAAGAGAAGGTCTGCAAATCCGAATAGCCAGGTTTGAAAGTGCTTTCTTATTTA